>BMAV01019288.1:0-78444 GCA_019973955.1 Trichonephila inaurata madagascariensis
AATTTTTCGTTGTTGATCTAAGTAGGAATTGACTTAAAAACTATTTTTTTATATTATTTATAGTTAATTTAACAATACTAAGTTAAGAACAAGTATAATAATTACCAGTGATCCCATATAGGCATGTCATATATACAATTATATATAAAAATTAACACTTATCTTGATAATTTGTACGATTTATAATTATATTCCCTTAACTGCTGAATTAAAGTTACGCAATACGCTTCCCAATGCCCCCATTTTCCACGTAGGCGCGCGTATATTATGTATTTTGGGGACAGGCGGGAGAAAAGGAATAATGAACAAATCCTCTAAAATAAGGCAATCCTTCGCAAACACTCTAAAGTTCCTTTTATTGCATTACAAAGTCTTTGGAATAATTTTATGGATAGCAGTGCACAGAAAGTATCATACTTCCGAAAGACGTATATATAGGTCCGGCGCAATTAACGCTTTGGCTGAGCGAGACACCAATGGCACTTATGAAGTTAAAGTCGTATTGTGTAGCTTTATGTCAAAGTGTATTATTGAAATAAATACATTGTTATTGTATGGTGGGTTGGGGGAGGAGGTGCGTGAAGAAAATTCTGATTGAATATTAGGTCGCAAATATTGAAACTTTGAGAAACACTGGTATATAACTTCAAAATAAATTATAGAGACTTCTTACACAAGTTCACAAATAAAGAAATGGCAATATTTCCAATTATGGTAAATCTTTTAAAAGGGATTACAATTGTTGCATATTTCATTCTAACTAAATGAAGGAAATATCTTAGTTTCTGAATGATGTCTCCTCTATTTTTTTAGCTGAAATTATTAAAAAAATAATGCAACTCTTTCAGTAATCTAATCATCGCAAGCTAGTTTCCAGACAGAAATGTTGTCTTTATTAAAAAAAAACGTTCAAAGTAATGCTTTCTCTAAGTAATGTTTATAAGTATAATTTGAAAGTTTTCCTTATAAAATTACTCGGAAAATATAAATTCATCTTGAATTTCAAGAATTACTTTAGAGTTGACAGAAAAAAATCTCTTTCAAAAGACTTTAAAGTCTCATTAAATGTATTTCATTGATATAATTACGGGTAGTAAATTTTGCAGAAATAGTTAATATAAACAACACTCCTAACGACACTGAAATGCAATTTAAAGTTCGTATAAACTATAAACCAAGTTTATGTATTATATATTTTTCAATTCTATTATTAAAAGTTAAGATTCTTGGAAATCCGAGCGTGGTTATTTCGTTTAGATTAAATGTGTTAAAAATAGATATATATGATTATATATTGCAATATTACAGTTTCTGTAAAAATATCAGAAATTTCTAAATTTGAACATTTTGTATAATAATATTCCAAATAGTTTAAAAAGGAAATTGATAATTTATTCGTCTAGGAATTTCATTTACTGGAGAAAAGTGTAATTACTAATATGACATGCATGTTTTTAAAACAAAGTTCGTTGAAAAATATACGTTTCAAACATCAGCATTAATTTTTTTTTATTTATAAATTTATTATGAACTTTTTTTAAATAGTTTAAACCTTCCCTATAAAATAGTGGCAACAGTAGCCTATTGGCAAGGTCACGGGCTTGTGGTTGGCATGTCATGAGTTTAAGACTAGTGCCGCTGAAGACCCGTCGTGTAGAGATAACCACTGCACGTTAAATCTGTCGAGGCTCAAACATCCTCCTGTTTTTAGTGATATGTGGAATTTAGGAGGAGTAGCTGTGGTGTCGTCCTCGTCACTTGACTATGGTACAAACTTACAAGGTCCATCGCCAATAGTCCTCGCCAATTATCTAGTGAAAATAACTTACATTTGCATTATTGTTGTGGTAGAAAGGTGGTTATGCTCGCAAACTCGTGACTATCATGGTTTTTGTCGAGACGTGGCTTCGAGTCCGGAAACCAATGAAAACGCTGATGCACATTAAAGTTAGTGGTTGATATGTTGTTGTTTCTAATGCCACACCTGTCTGACGTAGTCACATCGACGCCCACGAAATTCAGCGTGGCAAGGGACTAGATGTACGCCTGACGTTGGCCTTGAGCACCATACAAGTGACAGTTAAAATTAGCTCAGGGAAATTCCCGAAGGAACAATAGTTGGCGACACCACCGATCTCTACCTGCACAATTTAGGAATGGAACTGAAGGGGAGGGAATATTCTCCAGTCCCCTGCACTCGTGATTCAGCCCACAAGACTTCGGACCCACTGATTTAAGAGCACGTACTCCGTGTGTACTCGGAGGGTATTTGGTGGCATCGGAATCGAACCCCGATATGGTGTGGAATATGATGTGGTTGATATGGTGTGGAAATTTGAAATACCAGCCTAGATGTCGCTCTCGGAACCTGACGGAGGAACAAAATTGCAAAGTGTAGCTGTATTGTCAGTTTTGTTCCGTTTCTTCATCTTTTCACCACAAATAGATAAATCCATAGCAGAGTTATTGTCGTTTTCATCGGTTTCCGGCAAGTATTCGTGGCCGAGGTAGCTTAGTGGTCTAGGTATCGGATCGTGGCTATCTTGTCACGAGTTCGAGCCCAATATCATTAAAGATCCGCTGTGTAGGGGAGCGATGCACGTTAAATATGTCGAGGGCTCAAACGTCCTCCCGTTGGTGTGGTGGGGTAGTCAGAAGAGGGGTGTGTCAGCTCAGGTGTCGTCCTCGGCACTTGACCATGGCTCAAAATTACGAGGTCAGTCGCCTAAAGCCCTCGTGTAGTTGAACAGTGCGACGTTAATATTCACCCACTCACTGACCATAATAATGGCTACCACTGCTGTACAATATTCCTTGAATCTATAACAAAAAGGATTTTACTGCAAAGGATGCAAAGAACTATCATTAAATTCCTTCACACAATTTACATTTCCTTTTTTAAAGAAATCTGTTTAAAGATGTTATTACAAATACTTTGAAGTGTTAAATTAAAAACGTACCAAAAAAAATGTTTCCCCTTTTCGTAAAATTTATAAAAGAACAAGAAAAAAAATACTAAAAACTTTACGACATAAATATTGCATGAGTCAATTTGAAATAAACTAAAAATTTAATCATATTTTTAAAAAAACGATATGATTAAAAATGAAAAAAGTTTACCTTACTCTTTAACACTTCGTAATTAAAAAGAAAAAAAAGAATACTTACCAAAAAAAGGATATATTTTTCCTTTTCTCACTAAATACATGAAACAACAGAAAATTACTAAAAAAAATTTACTCGGCACCTTTTATTGCATGGTTTATTTTTCAATAACCTGAAACACATTTTAATTTAACCATATCACTTTTTTTAAAAAAAAATAGTTCAAATCAATATTTTTCCTCTCTGAGCCCTAACAAGAAAGAGCATCTGTTCCAGAGTAACACTCTTCCATTAATAAAAAGACAGCGGGCGAAAATAAAGAGTTTTCTCGATTATGATGATGTTCTATTCTGGTCTACAGAGAAAAAGTCTTAAGCACCAGGAGCCTATATGATGCTATTTAGTTACTCCTCGGAGCATGTTCTTGGTCTATATGGATCCGGTTACTCCAGTTTCTTGATTAGATTCTCATCCCAAGGTAACCAGAGATTTTTTTTTTTCAAAAAGAACTGGAGAAATAATCTTTCTTCTTAGCCATGAAAGATAGAGTACAAATAAGCTTTTCGATCCAATTCAGACTCTTAGACTTTTAGCCATACTTTTAATAATCTATGTAGAATATTCTGTAAATCATACATAATTAATTATTTAGTTGAAGTTTCTGAATTGTAGAGAGCACTCAAATATTCTGATGTAAGGAGAATATTTTGAATTAAATCTTGCGACCCAATATTTAATCATAATCTTCATTCCCCCCCCCCTTTTCTCCATACAATAAAAATGTATTGAATTCAATAAAAATATACTTTAATACTAAAGCTAGAATACGACTTAAACCTCTTAAGTGCTCCCGTCGTATATAAACGTCTCACTCAGCCGAAGCGTTATTTTCCCAGGACGTATATATTCGTCTTTCCGAAGTATGATCTTTTCTGTGCACTGCTATCTATAAAATTATTCCGAAGGTTATGGAATGCAATACAAGGACCTTGAAAGTGTTTGCGAAGGACTTATTTATTTTAGAGAATATGCTTATTTATTCCTCCCCATCCCACCCCAAATACGCGTGTCTACGTGGAAAACGATGGCAATGGGGAGCGAATTGCGTAACTTTTAATCAGCAGTTAAATGATTTCTTATAATGAGTGCAAATTATTAAGCTAAGTGTTAATTTTTGTATATAATTTTATATATGACAAGACCATGGGGTCACTGAGAATTATTAAACTTGTTCTTAACATAGTATTGTTAAATTAAATACCAGACACACTGTGTGTAGTATTGATATATTTATATTATACCCAGTGAAAAATGTGTATTTTATTTTTATTTTTTAAAGGGGTTTTTTTTGTTTATTTTCCCAGTAAATTTTTATTTTTTTAAAATAACCTTTTTTTTTGGATTTTTTGTTTTGCCCCCCTGTAGAGTTACCCGGGCCCCCCACAGTTTGGCCCCGTAAAAGGTGTACTTTTTTTCACAAGGGAAAAGGGGGGAAAAAATTTAAAAATTCTTCGTAAATATATAAGTTTTTTTGGGAAATTTTAAAAGCAAAAATACACTCATTGCGTCTACATACCTTTTAAGTATTTACTTAAATGAGTATTTTTCTATTGAATGAATTTTTTTTGTCAATAAATCATTTTCTAATATATTGGAAATTTTGGAGCATATTGAACTTTACAGCAAGTGCTACAGCTAAAGTATCAACATTCAATCTTGTTTTCTTACTTGTCCAAAAATTATTACCAATTAAAAAAATTCTTTCAACTGTTGCATTAGTTCCAGGGGGTAGCACAACGTAAATTCACCACAACTAAATTTTCATATGGAATGTGTTCATTTTTCAAATGGTTAAATATTTCCACCCATCTTTTGTCACTTTCAACATGCTAAATTTTCCCATTGTTCTAATTTATGGAATCTAAATATCTTTCAGTCTTCAAACCTTTTTCAAACAAACAATTGTCATCATTTTTCCCCAGGTAATTCTTCCAAAAAAACTCAGCGAAATTTTTTCTATTTCCCCCTTTTTTGGGTTTAAAGGTAAAAACCCCCATTGAAAACGGTTATTTCCTGTGAAATTTGTTTCAGCCCAAAATTTCTTTCCCATATTTCCGTTTGGTAAAATTCTGAACTTCTTTTTACCCCTTTTTCCGTTATGTCTGGGTGGTGAGTGAATTTTAAACATCCCCTGTTCAGCTCCCGGGGCTTTTAGCGACGGACCACGTAATTTTGAACCATGGTCAAGTGACGTGGACGACACCTAAAGCTACACCCCCCCTCCCCTAACTACCACACCAACGGGGGGGACATTTCAGCTCTCGACAGATTTAGACCCGTTATGTCTGGATTTGATTTTTCTATTATAAGTTTGAAAATTTTTTCTTTTTATTAAGTCTGTCTTCGGAAAAGTACAAAAACCTTTAACTAAACGCAAAACACATTTTCCCAACAGAAAAATGCCCCAATTTCCGGGGAAATTTAAAAAAATTATAACCCCGTACCTCGGTTAACAACATAGTTTTTTTAAAAAATTTCAAATATTCCATGAATTTTTGTTTTGTTTTAATACGTGAAAGAAAAACCCATTTAACAGTACGGAAAAAGGGATAAAAATGCAAAACACTTTTTTATCCCGGAAAAAAAATAACCCCAACTTTTTTAAAAAGGGGAAGTAAGAAAAAAAAAATGCTGCTCTCCCCTAACGGATAGGGGCCCGAATATATAGAAATTTTTTTCATTTCTTTTATTTTTTGAAAATTGTTCCAAATTCGGGTCCTATTCTTTAACATTAACCAAAAACAGCCTTAAGGAATAAAGTTTTCTTCAAATCGTGATTTTGATGGAAGGACAAAATCGTTCAAAATGAGACTAAAACTTCTGTAGCTGTAATATGTTCACCATCAATATTTTGAATTGTTTTGTGGAAATAGATGCCTGTGATTATGAACAAAAATATATTTTGGGCCCCCCATATATTTCCTTATGCCGACCAACATCAGGGGTTTTCAGCCTAAGGAAAAGTGGGGAATTTTTTTCGCAGGAAGGACAAAACCCTTTTAAAAAGAAGCGCTGTCTTCCCTAAAGGAGGACGATTGGTTCCCAATAATATAACTTCCCCAAAAATTGGGGAGTCCGTGGGTAGGGAAAATTTTGAAAGAGGGGGGAAGTCAAGTGTCGCCCCTCTTTACTTGACTGTGGTTCCCGGGGTTAAAGAGATTCTCTCCATATCCCCGTTTTCCCCTTAAGGTGTGACGTAAATTAAATATCAAGCAAGGTTGTAGCATTTTTATATAAAGCAATTTTCTGAATCAACACTTCGGGATGAAGAATATTAAACGTCGGCCCAAATTGGCTCCGAAATTTTGGCGACGGCCCGGCAAAAAACCACGGTCAAGTGAGGGGAACGGCACCTGGGGGTTCCCCCCCTCTCTAACTACCACACCCACCAAACGGGAGGACTTTTTGGCTCTCGACAGATTTAACGTGCATCGCCCCTCCCGGCGGGTTTTTTAGTGGTACTGGGCTCGAACCCCTGACAAACCAGTCACAATCCGATACCTTGCCCCACTAGGCTACCGGGGCCACACGCTTCATGTTGAAGCTACACGAAGGTTACTGGCAACGAACTTCTAATATTGAATCATGGTCAAAGGAACATGCTGGCACCTCCTTTCAAAATTTCCACATTACGCCAAACGTTAGTTCGGTCCCGGGCTGTTTTTCGTGCTAAACCCCTCTACTAGGCATTTTTTAGTGGTACCAGTATTAGGACCCACAAGTTGAGAAAAAAAATGTCGGTTACTAGTTTGCGGCCATAACCACGGGATTACTACAGTGACACGTTTAATTTACAGAAGAAACATATGCGCATATATGGAAAGACTTCTATTATTAACACGGGATAGAAGGCGCGCACTCGATACTAACGTTAGTGGTCGTGTGGGGAGGCGGAGTCACCCCAATCCATTTTTTATAAGTATTTTTATTGTACACGATAAAAATCGTAATTCCCGTGAATAAGTTAATTAAGAAAATATACTTACCTACTTTTAAAAACTTTTTTATTTTTTTTTTTTTTTATAATTTCAGAAAAAATCCCAAACGAAATGAACCAAAATGTTTTTAAATGTGCGTGACTTTTTAAAAAAGGACACAAAAACCCCCACTTTTCGCTAATTTAAAAAGGAATGTCATTTGCAGTCAAAACTGTTATATTTTGTTCAAGTTATTGTAGTTTTACTGTCTCTCTCCTTGGATGATCGATAAATAGCATATTGTAAACTTTTTCTTACTTTTGTTTTTTTGCCAGGGGGAGGGGTTTTTTTGTGGTACAAAATGCCCCGTGGTGAAACTTAATTATAACAATAAAATTAATTGATTAAAACTAATTATTTAAAAAATTACAAATACACACACAACCCGTCGGCATGGTTTTGGCGGTTGGGGGCCCCCGGCGACCTGTGTCAAAAAAATTGAAAGGGGTTTTTTTTTTCACGTTTTAAAGCATTCAGTTGAACTGAAATTTTTTTAGACGCGATTGTTTTTGGATGACAATACGATACCTTAATGATAATTAATAAAAAATTAATTTCCCTTTAATTTTTGATTTTACATGTATATACATATTTATATTAATTGTAACTATTTAATAAAAAGTATTTAAAAATAAAAAATTTTTTTTTTGTTGTCCCCAAGTAGGAATTGACTTAAAAAAAAATTTTTATTAAATTTTTTTTATATTCATTTTTATTTACATTTATAAAACATAATGAATCAAACACACACACGAGCTACCAAAATCACTAAGTCGTTCATAGGGGGAAAATGTAGCCTGTTCATAGAAAATATTTTGGAACAAAAGTGGTCACCCAGGGGGTCAGTCACCCCCAAATACCTTAAGATTGTAAAAAAGCCTTCCCAAAAGGGGGGCGATAAAACCCTTTTGGTTTCTCGTGAAGACTGCCCTAGGGGCTGACAAGATCATTTTGTAACAAATAAACAGTCTTTCCCAAAATTTAAAACCTGGGGTGGCCCGTACCCCCCCGACAGCTCGGGGTTTAAAATTGGGACGTAAACCCGGACTTTTACGGTACCCTATTGTTAAACCCCCGGTCAAAGAAAAGGGCTTAAAAAGGGATCCGATTACTTGCGACAACTTTTTATTTAAAAAAAATGGAGATATGGGGATTTTTTTTGTGATTTTTAGATTTATTTATAGTATATTTTAAGGAAAAAACTCTAAAATTTAAAACAGAAAAAATTTTTATTATTATTAAAATGAGAAAAACTGGGAAAAATACAAAAATTAAAAAGGGGGGGGCCCGCTCTGTAAAAAAATTTTATGAACAAATTCTCAATTTTTAAATTTTTAGTGTTACTTTGTTATTCATGTTTCAAATGCCCTTTTAGGGAAAAGAGAAAATATTTTAATTTTTTACAAAAACAAGAGCACTTTATCTTAGTGACTATATGAAATTGTTTAAAAAAAACAGTGATTACATTCACAAAAAAGGACAAAAGAAATGAAACAGGGATTGATAAAGAAGGTCAAAACACTTCAACAGTTAAAAGAACATACAAAAAAAAATTCACAAACTATTTTAAAATTTTTGGAGCAATCGATCCCCGTTTGAGTTTTAAAAAAACTTTTCGAGAAAAACGCATTTTAAAGTTTGACATCTTGTGTAAAGTTATGGCAACTGCTTTTACTAAAACAACTGCAGTTTTTGTTTTAGTGAATGGAAAACAAAAAACTTGGTATTTTTATTAAGCCAATAAAAGAGCCTATAAAATAAAATCATAAAAAAAATTGTCAATTTTTGTAGAAAAACCTTGATTTTGGGGTGTCGGATACCTTAAGCTGGCACCTTCTCTCCACTACCACACCACGCCATAGGAGGACTTTGAGCCACGACAGTCTTAACGTGGGTCTTCAGTAGCACCGGGACTCGAACTCACAGCTCGACAGAAATGGCTCCGGTTACGAATTCATGACTACGGCTACCTCGGGCGCCTAATTTAAAAAATGAACGGTATTTAATGGTATAATATATAAAAATGTATGTATTTTAACTTTATTGCTTTTGTAAAGATATTCAGCATCCATTTCACATTATGAATAATTTATTAAATTTGTTTGAGCTATTATTGTTGCACCTTGAAATGAATTTATACCTCAGGTATTCTCACATATGTTCAAAATTAATTAAAATTTTATTATACGCTCTATACGTCACTTTCATTTTTCCACTGAAACTCATAAACTATTATAAGTTCGATTGAGTCTTTATTTAAGAAAATCACGATTATAATCATAAATATTATGTGATTTATGTTAAAATATGAGCGTTATATAGTTTGAAATATGGTTTTACTGCTATAGATACTGAGTTTTCAAATAAAGATAATTATTTCTAAAACGTGAAAGCTTTCTTATAGGATTTTCTTCGTTCTTTTTCTTGAAAGAGTTTTTTAAATCATTTAAAATTAATTTATTAACGTAATAAACATTTAGCATACAATTCTTAGATAAGTTTCTTAAAAGGTGATAAAAATAATAAGTTTTGCTTTGATTAATTTCGCGTCTTGAGCTGTAAGTAATTAACATGTGATTTCTTACACATAAATCACACAATAATTATTTTCTTACTTATCAGAGTTTTACTTGCTACTTATTTTTAAGAATATGGATTATCCAAAATCATATTCCACTCTCTTTTCAAAAGAATTCATTCTAGAAAAGGAATTTATTGGTTTTCTTGAAATGTTTTATTGAATTAATTTTAAGAGAGGTATTTGAGAATGAAGTACCTTTCTACATACAGTCAACTGATTTAGATTCTTTCCCATAATCATTATTTTTAATTATTTGTTTTAGTAATGATTGTTGTGGGGGTGGCAGTAGCCTAGTGGTCAAGCTCACGGACTCGTACCTGGCGTGCCATGAGCTCTAGCCTTATGCCACCGAAGATCCACCATGTAGCGTAGCAGGTGGATATTAAATATAAAGAGTCTTAAATTCCTCCCCTTGATGGGATGGGGAAGTAAGAAGAAGGGTTTCCATCTCAGGCGTTGTCCTATTAACTTGACCATAGTTCAGAACTACGCGATCCGTCGCCGTAGGACTTTGGAAATTGAAACCAATTCAATTCTTGATCAAATCTCTAATAAACTCAAAAATCTTAAACTTGTTATTTCTCCTGAAAAAACTTACTCAGTCGCATTCAGGTGTACAACCCGTGGTGGTCCTGTGTTTTGCAGGAAACCCATCTTTAAAATCAATAATGTTTCTGTAGAAGTAGTGGACTCTGTTAAATATCTTGGGCTTATTGTTGACAACCGGCTCTCTTGGTTCCCTCATATTAATTTTTTAAAAGAGAGAATTTATCAACTGTCTCTTCAGTTTAATAGAATTTTCTTTTCCAAATCTAACTTTAAAAATTTTTAATTGTGGTACTTTGAAAGTGCTCCCCTAGGGTAACCTTCTCTTTGATTATCCGCGTGAGCTAAAGGTGTAGGATTTACAAAAGGAACAGACATGTTTATATTCTTAATATGTCTTTATTAAGAATTTAAACTTAAACCTTTAACAGATTAGATAATGATTATATATGTGAGAATCTACGATGAACAAACACACAATACAAGTAATACCGAAAGAAGTAACTCGGACCACTATCGATATCTAATCCGCTTAATCTCAATTCCAATGATAACGCAAGTCCTAATATTAAATAGTCAATCCTACCTTAATCCAATCGTATCTCCGATACTAGGAAGTGGCGTCTTTACTCGAGTGCAATGGTAAGCACCTTGACCTAATGGCTTTATCTTCGGAATAACCTCTGTTGGCCATCTTTTCACGATTGTATCAATCTCTCGCATAACATTCCTCAAATTGCCATTTCACTTTCTGAAACTTCTGTTATTAAAAGGTATCTAATTTGCATTTTAGCTTCACGTTTCACTTCTTGGGTTTTGGTTGGAAAAGAGTTGTCTTTAATCTTGGCCCAAAAGTTCCCAAAGGACATGTTAAAGAAAAGACGCGTGAGCCAATCACAGTACATTACTGTGATTGAACCTATAATTATCTATGGTGTGGGAATTCGGGGTGTCTCGCTCACATCTCGTCATATCCAAAACCCCAACGCTTTTCAAAGAATTTATCATTTAAAAACCACGAAGGGCCTTAGGACATCCCCCACAAACACCTTAAAAATCATATCTGGTACTCCCCCAATTCACCTTTCTGTTAATAAAGCTTTTCTTAAATACCAAATCTGGAAACGATAATTTCCCTGAGTTAAATAATATTATTGGTTGTCATTCCATTGAAAAATTTGTTTCTCTCCACTCTGTGAAAGCTCGTAATAGAATTATTAATTTTAATCAATTTCAGGGGCCTAATAAGTGGGAGGTGTACACCGATGGATCCAAAATTGGCACTGAGACCTGGTTCGCGGTGTGCATTTTTTATCGGGGGTGTCTTTATTGAACCTATACTTTCAAATTAAAACCATACAATACTGTTTTCCGAGCGGAGATATCTGTAATCGGATTCTCCGTCCTATGGGCAGTTGCTAAAAATGTTAAAATTAATATTTTCACTGATAGTTTATCATCCATTCTTTTCCTTAAAAAGTCCTAACAATAAATCTGCTTATCTTAATTTAATAAAGGATAAACTCTCGATGTACCGTAATTTTTTTAATATTTTCTGGGTTTAAGGCTCATAATAATAATTTTTTTAATAGTATTGCTGATCATTTTGCTAAAGTCGCTACTACTAAGGGTGTAGAGGTGTATGTCCCCACCCCCTCCGCTCTTATGCCCTCGAATTCCTCCAAAGTAAGTTAACTGAGGACTGGAAGAGTTGGTGGTTAACTCTAACACTAGCTTACGAGTCAAATCCTTCTTTCCCAAACCCATTTTAGATATCAATCCCCATTCCAGTTACGTCACGCATTTTTTAATAAACTATGGTCCATTTGTTTCTTATTTGAATCGTTTCAAATTAAAAGCTACTCCCAATTGTCTTTGTGGTTCTGTTGGGGACGCTGACCATTATATGTTCGCATGTCCTCTGACTAAGGATTTCCATTTGGTCTCTCCATCTCAAAATCCAAAAAAAAACCTGGTTCCAATCTATTATTAGAAATCCTTCCATTCATTTAAAACTAAAATCATGCACGAAAATTGCCTTTACAATCCGGGATCAAAATCCTTAGGTGAGTTTGGATCGGTATTCTTATGTGGTCACCAGCGGGTTTCCCCCCCCACATACACACACCTTTTTTTTTTGTACGGTGCATTTGTATTTTATATTTTTATTACCTTTGATGTATTTGTAAGAATGCTGGAATAATGTATATTCTTTTTCCTTCTCTTACTCTGTATGTTCTTTATTATTTTCAGCTTTATATGTATGCACCTTGCAATTACATATTTTTTCCGTTTCATTTACCTTTCATTTGTAATATGTAAATTTAATGCGTGCTACTGTATAAAATGGAAAATATGGTTTTGTTTAATAAAGATTGAGAATGCGGGAGTGGTTGTTTCCCGGGGGATCGTTTTGAAGCTCTAAACCTCTTTCGGGTGAGCTCGATTCCTTTGGGCATTCCGCCAAAAGTTCTCGTGTTGTGCTTAAGTGCGAGATGTTGAGCAAACACTCTCACACTCACTCAATAATTGTCATGCGATTCATACTTTTCAATTTTTTTCTTTTTCTTTAAAGTTATGCAATATTTATTTTTCTTCCGATATGAATATTCCTCTCGATGGTAGCTTTTGTCTCATAAAAATTTTAATCACGATGAAAAATTATTTTAAATATATTTCAGAAATTATGAGAAGTATTAAAAATTTGAAGCAGTTTTTAACTGTTTTCTATTATACTTTGCTCATACATTATGACATCCCAGAGACGCGAACATATTTTTTTGTTTATTTCTATAAAACTTTCAAGTTCAAATATCAATAAATATATCCTTTATTTGTGGCACATTTCTGAGAACAAAAATTTTGTATGTAGACATGTTTCTCCTTATATCACATTTCAGCGTCCTGTAATAAATGTAATCTCCGGCCAATTATTTACTAAAAATAGAATGTATTGGGTCTAGACACTATCGGCTGCCACATCCTTTCTAATAATTGAAATTTATTCTACGAATTCCATTTTGAAATATTTTTATATGAATATATATATATGTGTGTGTGTATTCTTCGGTTGTATATTTAAGGAATTTAACTTCAACCACAATTATCTCATGAATTTAGAGCTTATAGATTCTAAAGTTAAGTTTATTAACTGATTTTATTCCTTTATAAAATTGACGGTAAACTTTTGTTCCATACAAAAAAATTAAATAAATGATGACAGTTCACTTAAATAATGATGATAATAATGTTGATGTTTTAATGAAAAAAAACCAACAGAAATATTGGACCGTAAAACGAGCACAACTAAATTCACGTATCTTTTGTACTTATGTCTTTCATCAAGCCTTTAAAATCGATTGCAGTTTTATAATCAATTGATTCTAACTTTTTTTTAAAAATAGAAATCTATCAGATAAGAGTTTTACGTAAAAAAAAAGGCTTTTAATGCATTTTAAAATAAAATCCCGTGAGAGGAAATTAGTCTGCCACCATGATGTTAAACCGGATGTAAGGTACTTATTATTGCTATTTAAACCGCCTTTTTTTTCGTGCTCGTTTCTTTGTGGTATTCTGTAACTTAGTGTACTTTTTTCACCCTAGTTTACTTGGAAATTAAAGTTAAATATCAGTGATCCATCTAACCATACGTGTTTTTGAAAATTTAAGTACAAAAACATTTGTAGAAAGCGTTATTTTATTACGAAAAAGTATTGAAAAACAACAAATTTGAAAATGTTCAATAATTATCATACTGAGTAACAAAACATTTAACAGTAACTTATCTAAGGGCTGTGGTTATCATAGGTGAGTGAATATTAACGCGGCCTATTCAGCTACACGAAGGCTTTTGATGACGGACCACGTCATTTTAAACCACGGACAAGTGGGGAGGATGACACCTGAACTGGCACTCCCCTCTCCTAACTTCCACTTCTCACCAAAGGGGGATGTTTAAGCCTCGACATATTTAACGCGCATCGACCCCTTATGCGGGATAGATCTTTGGTGGCACAAGGCTCAAACTCATGACACGTTGGCCACGAGTCTGTGACCTTGACCACTAGACTACCGCTACCGCTCCAAGTTGTCCTGATCGCGATGACGGAAGTTCTCACGTCCAACTTTATCAAACCATTGTTTTGAGTTCTGGTGCTACTAAAAACCCATCATGTAGGAAGGCTAATATGCAATGAACGTCGAGATTAAATGTCCTCACACTGGCGTGGAAGTTTGGGAGTGGAGCACCAGCGCAGATGTTATCCTCCTTATCTGACCGAGGCTCAGAATTACGAGGTCCTATTGTCCTACTGTAACTTGTGACGGATCTATCCCCGATCCTTCAACTAATCCACTTGGGAAATGTCTGGGCTATCAATTCGCGTCGTTCACAACCAATCCTTCAGAAGAAGAAATTCTTCATATTCAAATTAACTTACTATATATAGTCGAAGCTTTCTAGCTTGAATAGAGAGTAGGAAAGGAAATAAGCCAGAAACCAGGTGAGATTGTTATTGAAGGTATCATATAAGAATTATTGTGATTAAGAGATTTATTAGGAGGAAGCTTTAAAGTGACGATAGTTCACTGAGATTAAATTGATATTAGATTAAATCAATTGATAGATTAGATCCGTTATAAAGTAAGGATCAAGTTTGATAGTCTCCTAGTCGTTCGTGTATTACCGTCGTTGTTCCACTTCCGCGGTTAGCATCGAGACATTCTCTTACTATTATTAATTGGATTTCTGTCTCTTTATTGGGTGATAAATAAATTGATTGATTGGACCATGTTGAGTTTTTCTTCTCTAACTCCCCTCACAAACTTCAAAATGGAACGTAAGCAAACAATCAGTCAAGTCTTTGTAAAATGACTTCCCTGTTCCGCATCTGTTGTGTGGTAACCTCTGTTGCTTCGTTCAGAGAATTCATTATTAAATCCACCCTTATATTTTATAAGTATTTTAATTGAATTTCATATTGGTGGTATTTAGAGAAAAAGAGTATCGAATGCGTGACCCTGTTGCAAAATTCACACATTACTTATAGAATGTTTACTACCTCATAAAGTTATCTTATGGAATTTTAAGATGAATGATATAAACTACCCAAACGCTTAACCTGCTCTATGACATTGTAAAATGAATCAAGGGGAGTTGGAAACCACTCTCTCTCTCTCTCTCTCTCTCTATAATGACAATGTTAAATTGGCTGTTTTCGATGTACCTTTTCTCAAAATCTGATATATCTACATGCTTGAAATTTTTCATGCATAATTAAAGTATACCTCTCTCATTATACTGAAATGAGCTTTTAGCTAATTTTGAATTTTTTAATAAATTATGAAGTATTTTAACAAACATTGCGAAATTTGACCCGTTTTTCATTTAAAAAATTTGTAAAAAATAAATTTTTGAGTTTTTACAAAAAGCTCATTTCAGTATATATTAGACATCATTATAAATATTTCAAACAAAATTTACATATCTGTGAACAGTAATTTCTCAGAAAGAATTTTAATCGCACTAAAATTTACATTTTGAGATAAATTGGTTTTAATGTTTACAGTGAGAATTCTAATCGGCTAGAAATAAAAAATAAAAGGCTCATCTTAAAATAAAAAGATACATGTTTTGTTTTATATCAGACGTTACACTTTTAGCAAAATGAAGTACTTTATTACATTTTCGCCATTAAAATGGGCGTGGTCCAGATTCAACGATTATTTAAAAATAGGTTTTAAGGGTTTCTAAAACCTAGAGGTTAAAGTAAGGTTTTTTTGAAAGGTTAAAATTTATACAATTTGAAAATGTAAAATCCAAATGCAACAAAAAAAGATTTTAGCTTTACAACACCCCTCAAGGAAATATATTAAATAGCGTTGTATCTCTTTTCGCTTATTTTAATGCATTCACTTAATTTCTTTAAAAAATATATTAAATTCATGTCTACACAACTTTTAAACCTTTAAGGAATGGTAAGTAAGAAAATTTAGTAGATAAAATAAAATCTCTTTTTTTCGGTTTCTAAAGAAAAATAAATGGGTAAAATAAACTCGTCAAAATGTCGCTGTAAATATAAAAAAGAACTTGAAGAAACTCTTAAATTATTTCAAAGCAGCAACACTCAATCCAACATCTCCTTTGCGATCATAACTATTGAAAGGTTTTGCAAATGAAATAGTTAATAAGCGTAATTAACTATTCGTATTAACATTCTAAGTTATTAATATTCTAAACTATTAACATTCGTATATACGATTTTATGCCACAGTTTGAAAAGAATATGTCCATTGAAATGAATATATACAAGTTTCAATCTCCCATGTAATGTGTCTTATCTCAAAAAAAAAAGCTATTTTTTAAGGTCTCAACTCTAGCTAATGGAGCACAGTTTCTAAAACTCTTCATGATAAGTAAAAATTTATTTTGTCATTACTCAGTTGTATAGGGCCGATTTAAGCTCAATTCGGGCACTGCAGGATCGAAATTTATAACCAGGTGAATTTATAATCAGCTGGTTAAGACCAGCTCATCCGGGACCTGGACAATGGGCACCCAATGGATAAACCGACACTGCAATCGTAATATCTAACCATATTTTTAAAATTTGGGGAAAATATCTGATATTTAAAAAATTCTAAAACTATTAATAAAAAATTCTTTTGCTTGTAATTCGTTTTCACCAATGTTTTGCAAAAAATTGAATTAAAACGTTTCTATTAAAATCAAAACTTAAATATTTATGATTTATATGATTTAACTATATATTTATGAAGTAAAATAATTTATGTAACGCACAAAGAGTTACTTTTTTCAATTTCTACTATTAGCTCACACTCTCTATATATTTATTTATTTATATTTATTTATCTTGGTGGAATTTTCAATCTTAATAAAATACATTTTAAAGCGCCAATTGAGCTGAAATTTTATATACATGATTATTTTGGGTGACAATACAATAATTTAATTATAATCAATAAAATTAATTGATTAAAACTAATTATTCAAAGTTACAAATACAGCCACGTTGGCACATTTTGGCATTTGAACCCTTGGCACTTGTATCAAACGTGAAAAGGTTTTTTTTCCTCACGTTTTAAGCATTCAGTTGAACTGAAATTTTATATAATGATTTTTTTGATGAAATAGATACTTAAATGATAATTATAAAATTAATTACCACTTAATGTTGTGGATTTTTGTCTCATATAAATATAGTACATATTTATATTAATAGTAACTATTTAATAAAAAGTAGCTAAAATAAAAATTTTCTTTGTTGATCGAAGTAGGAATGGACTAAATTCATGACAGTCACATGATAAAGGCAAACACGTGTTCTACATTGAATTTAAAACTTTTTTTATTTATTTATCCAACGCCCGTGCTTGGCTTCTTGACCATAAAATTCAAAACTGACATCAAACTAACTTGTACTTTTTATTTTATTCGTAAGAGACTTGGATAAAATTTCAAATTTCATAATTTGGTAAAGATGTTCAACTGTTATAAAAAGAAACTTCAAAAAAAAATTTTAAAAAATTCTCGTTTTTTTATATATGTATTTCTAAATAAAGTGACAAATATTACTTTTAAAAAAAAGTTTTTGCAAAAAACGAAATTTGGCAACAACGAAGTGTATGATCTGATTAGCTGAAATAGATGATTGCATTTATCGTAACTATAACGTCACATGAGTTTTTGAAGAAGTGATTGGCTATATATATAGAAACACGTGGTTGCCGTTATCATGTGACTGGACGTCATATGAATTTAGTCCATTGACTTAAAAAAAATTATATTACTTGTTTATTCGCAATTACAAGAAGATTTGTAATATCTCTATTTCTATCTCTCAAAATTAAATATTTAAAAAAAATCATTTTATTCACAATAATCAAATTTTTACAGATTTTTTTTGCAATTTTATTTTTTGTTATTAAATTAATTTTATACAATTTTTTGATCACTAAAGAATATACAACGAGATGTACACTCGATCATGGGGAAATTTTTATTGACAACAAATTGGTATCAATTCTGACCAGAATTCTAGTTTTACTTATGTTTTCAAAAAAAAAAAACCGAAACTACCAAACAGTAAAATTTTAATGATGATCTCCTTAATACTCATAAATTAAAATGTTTTTGAAGCAAATTCTAAAACTCTAATCCTACAAAATAAAAATCTTTCTCTGCTACTTTAAATTTATGAATTTTACTGTGTAAAATTTTACAAACGTTTTATGCAAATTTCACCTTATTTTAAATATTTTCGTATTGTACTAAATATAACCAAACATGATCAAAAACACAAAATGGATAATGTTTTAAATACCGCAACGTATGATTGGTAGAAGATATACACAAAAAAGGTTTCTAGGGGGGAGGTTCTTTAAAGAAAGAAAAATTAGCTCCAAGAAAAGCAAAATAACCTTCTGTATAATTCCAGAGCAGAACATTAATGAGATATAAATGAAATAATAAATCAAATAGATAGATTTGTACTTCCATGGGATTAACATCCCCTATAAACAAAACGAGGGTTTTGGGGCGGACCCCATAAAACAATGGTCAAGAATCGAGGACAACACCTGAGCTGGCAACCACTCTCCTAACTTTCACAGTACGCCAACGTGAGAACTTTGAGGCCCCCGACAGATTTAACGTGCATCAGCCACTCTACATGGCGAGTCTTCAGTGGCACGAAGACCCAAATCCACGCCACTCCGACAACAAGTTAGTGACCTTTGACCACTACGGTACCTCAACCACTAGGTTCACTACTCGTTTTGGACAGAGATTTGTATCATGAGTATTCTTTTGATCCTATACGTTATTATCAAAATAAAAATTATTGAATAAGTTTAGATTCAAAAAATAGAAAAATTATTTTTCTTTGCTCGAAACATTGATAATAAGCATAACTATATGCCTGATACACCCAATAAATTATATATATTTGGGCAGAGCATACTTTCTAATTTTGTTTCTATCTTGGTGATATCCTCCCCTAGGGGAAACGATCTTTTCATCTACTCGACCTAGATTTGTAGGAGGTAAGAATTGATCACCCAAGCTAGCCATAAAAAAAAACAATTTATTATTACAAAAAAATAATCAAAGACAATTTTCCCTTGGGGAGGAAATCAAGAGTGATAATCCAGCTCTAATTTTTTGTGAATAAGCGCCGTAATCCTAACCACCTAACTTTAAGTAAAGTAATCCAAAGGAATCCTAATCCTTACTTTAATTGAATACAAAACCCCGTCTTAATTACGCGTCTTTCAGCAACTAAATTTCCCTTTCCTCCTTTTTTAAAATTACTAAACCTTCACTATATATCTACTAACTAATCAACATATCAAGGTTTCTTTTTGAGAGGGATGGTCCCAAAGATTCCCCAAGAGGATTAATAGGAAAAACTCCGTAAAGCCCCGTCACATCTTATAACGGCAGCAGTAGCCTAGTTGTTGTGGTCATGGACTCGGGGGAGGTGTCTCACAAACCCTATAAATACTGAAGACCCGCCATGTAGAGGGGCTGATGCACATTAAATCTATCGTAGCTGAAAATCTTCCCCTGGACGTGGTGTGGTGCTTTAGAGAGGGAGGTTCAGCTCAAGTGTCATCCTCATCACTTGATCATGATTCAAAATCACGAGGTTAGTCGCCATTACCCCTCGTGTTACTTTATAGTGCGACGTTAATAAATACTACACATTCGCTCACTTCTGTCTTGTAATAATGCATTATTTTTTTTAAAAAGAAAAAGAGAGTGTTTGTCTCTCTTATAAGTTGAAATATTCCTTAGAGTAAAATGAAAATCCTTCTTTCCATCCAATCAATATTTTAAATGAAATTGAAATTAAAAAGACTGCATAATGTTTATTTTCAAGTTATTTTTATTAAAAGAATAACCATTCGGAAAGGGCCCAAACGTTTCATCAAAATTCTGGTTTATTCATTCTTACTGTTAGATCACACTCTCTACGTATTTATTTATTTATCTTGGTGGAATTTTCAATCGTTTATAAAAAACATTTTAAAGCGCTCCATTGAGCTGAAATTTTATATACATGATTATTTTCGATGACAATGCAATAATTTAATTATAATTCATTAATTGATTAAAACTAATTATTCAAAGAATTACAAATACCTTGGCATCATTTTTGGTGACTTAGTGACCCTTTTGGCGACTTGTGTCAAAACTTGAAAAGGTTTTTTTCTCACGTTTTAAAGCATTCAGTTGAACTGTACCTATATTCACGATTGCCTACGACAGATAATTTTAATGACAATTAATAAAAATTAATTACCACTTAATGTTGTGATCCTGTCCTATATATATACATATTTATATTATTTGTAACTATTTCATAAAAAGTAGCTAGAATAAAAATTTTCTTTGTTGATCTAAGTAGGAATTGACTTATAAAAAAAAATTTTTTATTACTTGTTTTTAAAAAAATGAGAGTCTTTGTCTCTTGTAAGTTGAAATATTCCTTAGAGTAAAATGAAAATCCTTTTTTTATCCAATCAATATTTTAAATTAAATTGTAATTAAAAAGACTGCCTAATGTTTATTTCCAAATTATTTTTTCTAAAAGAATAATCATTCGGAAAGGGCACAAAACGTTTCATCAAAATTCTGGTTTATTTTTTATTAGACGTACCCTCACAGTACCGATGAAATGACTCAACATTTGTGATAGTAATGGTTTTATGTCCCATCTAAAGCAGTCTGGAATCTCTATAATGTCCTCGAGGAAAGTAAATGGTCCTTAAACTACTTGTACTTCAATTTTGCTTTGTGTTTCAATCCCACTTGTCTTGACCTGTCGTGTCTTCCAAATAGACTCTTTTTCCCAATTAGTCTATAAGCTCTCGGGAGTTTACAATTGAATTTTTCCCCTAACTTTCTTCATCTTGAGGAAACTTTATCTTCTTGTTTTATGGGGAAGACATTGAATGTTTTACATTATTAAATGTTTTCCCCCTAATGGAAAAATCTAAACCTGACTCTGAAAGAATAATTGTATTTTCAAGATTTGAATCATGTGATTTTTATGAATTGTGAACACAGTTTCAACTTTTTTGTTGGTAAAAAGAATAATTATTTGTATTACGAAAATTGTTGATGGGGGTAGTTCTTTTTACAAGATATATCAAAGAATCAATTGTTTTCCCCGTCAGTCAAATGTCTTTTTTTTTTTATTGATGGCGCTCATTTTAATGCAATTTTCGACGCAACTGTAATATCATTAAGGTTGCAGTTTGCCCAATTTTACAGAATAACAAGTAATGTAAAAACATTTTTTTTTAAAGTCAATTCTTACTTAGGTCAACAAAGAAATTTTTTATTTTAGTTAATTATATTTAATTAATGAATCAATATTTGAAAAAAATGTATTAGCATTACGTGTCATCCACTACAAGTTAAAAAATATATTGAAGCCAAGAAAAAATTCGCTAGAAAAACTTTCTGGTGCTATCTGTTGGTGTTAGCTCTAACTTCGTAAGAAATAAGGCAGAATAACTTTAAAATTAGAAAATAATATATAATAAATGATTTAATATATGAAAAAACTGTATTAACATCAAGTGTCATCCACTAAAAGTTTTAAGAAATGAATTTGAACTTGAGTGGATGAATAAAAAGTATTTTATTAACGATTGAAAATTTGAACAAGATATATATTTATATGACATGTTTCGAGACAGAATCAGACTTAATTTTAAAAAGGAACTTTATTCAATGAATTCTCGACATCATCTGACGCTAAGAGGCAAAGAGAAATCTAAGTGTTTTACCACTTAAACCCAGATGTGAGAAGTACCTCTGATTTTATGAGTGTACTGAAAATTCTCAATGCTGACACATATAGCTATTAAATATAATGATCTGGGGATCAGAAATGCTAGGTGTGTTAGCCATATGTTTCGGAGAATAATTGTGGGTGATTAATTTAATACTTGAAGGTATAATGAAAAAAATAAAAAGTTAAGGGTTGTATAGGAATTTAATTTTTAAATCTAATTTGAATTTATCCACATATATATATATATATATATATATATATATATATATATATATATATAGGGAGAAAGTGAACTAATAATTATATAGAATAGAAAAAAAAAACTCAGAACTATTTTTGGAAAAAAAGTATTTCAAATTTAATTTTACATTCTTACTTCATAAATGAACTCAGCACAATTTAATGTATATCATTTATATCTTGTTCAATTATAATAAATTTTTCCCAGCATACATTTCATAATCGGTTTCTTACACTCTAACAATAAGATTTCAATTAAGATTAAAAACTTACTTATTTACTGAATATTTTTATATTTTAAGGAGTTGTAGATACTAACCTTACGTTTAACTGTACAAGGTCATTTGATTTTCTGAAAAATTTTCCATGTTTCTTGTTTTGTCCAAGATAACTAAATTCAACCTTTATTATCAGTATTTCTCACTATATTAAATATTTTAAGAACCCACTTCTTCATCAGAATTTGAAATTTATACCACATTAACCCTAAAAAAAAGGTCAATTTACACTAAAAATGATCAAAATATCGAGTTTTTTATTACCATATTTTAATTGTATGACTTTTTTAAAATTTGCACAAAATTTAGTAGGTCTACCTACATTATTTAGCCAGTTATTTATCTGTTTTTAAATGTCGAAGTGAATACCGAAGCTAGATGAACAATACATCACAACTCGACGCCAGAAATGCAATGGCAAATGATTATCAGAGAAAATATTCGAAGTTGAGGCTGCGTAGGTCATAGCACAGCCGAAAACGGACAAAGGATTATCGGATACGTTCAAACAAATCTAGTGTGCTGGCGAGGTCAGCTGAAACGAAGAAAATCCATGCCGTGGAATCCTCCTCTGTAGCCACCAGAGTCTCATGCACAAGCCATTTCTAGAGGCCCAAGAAGAAGAAATCAAAGGGTATATCCCGGAGCTGGAGGCAAAATAACAAGTCCACCACGTTCAATCCACCTCCTGGGATATGTAGCATGGAGGTGGTTGCGTATCGTCAACGAAAAATTGGCTGATGACCCGTCGTGCGTGAACCACATGTTCTGGTGTGCGGTGGCCGCTTCTCCCTACAGCAACTTGAAGAAGTTGAGCAACTTCCCCACTTGAGAGAAGTGGGAAAATTGCAACGTACAAGTTTCTTTCTTTTCAACGTACAAGCCCTGCCACAGCACTCCAAATCCCTTCATTTGCTTGGCCACTCCCCCCGTCTGGCGCATCGTCCTCTCCACGACTACTATTATCACTATTTTGACCGAATGAACGTGGTTTGCGACCCCATGTTCTATGTTGATTTGTCGTCTCCATGCTGCCTACTATTGGAATTGGTTGGTCGAATTCGGCAATACCCTGTATTATCATTCAAAATTGCGAGGAAAAGGACCACTAAAATTTAGTTCGTAAATTTATTGCTGCAGTGTTATAACCCCTTTATAATTAAATCAATTGAATAATAATATTTCAACATTACATTGCACGCATACGACTCCTTACGTTATTAGAAGAAAATAGTATGCATTAATAATTGTAGACATTTTACTAATAAATAATTATTTTATCATAATTTTTGGAAATTTCTATAAATACAAATTTTTTCAAATATGGAATATTTATTTTTAAAAACAAACATTTTTTTTTATTTTTAAAAAAATGATATTGTTAAAAAAGAAATCGATTTTAAAATGGAAAACTTTAATTGTTTATAAAATTTTTATCAATTTATATTTCTGTTTTGTTAAAAAAATTTTATTTCTACCCATTTTAAAATGTATCTTTTAAACTGTGAATATATTGAATAATTAGTTTAACTGCAAATTTAAATGAAACTTACTCAATGCCCCTTGTGATAAGGAAATAATGAACTTTTAAGTATTCTAAAGCAAAAGAGTTCCGTACCGGGATTGGGTTAAATCATTAAACTTAAAATTTTTTTTTCTTAAAATTTACTACAAAGTAAAAAGTTTCCCAATTTAATTTGCTACCTCTTATCATACTAATTAAACTATCGTATTTTCCTTTCAAAACTTAAAATATGTGCAAAATTAATCGTTTTGTGTTTACTTTAAATAATCCTTTCAATGGGGAAAGCCACTTAAAATACTTCGGAAAATATTTATATAAGAATAGATGGTTCATTTTCTCACGTTTTCTTTTTACGGTTCCTTTTATTTTACTTTTGAGTTCGATTTACTACACAAAAAGTTCTTTAAAAAATTCACCTTTTTGAGTATTCTACCTGACTAGCCCTTAAGAATATTTTTTAATTAATCATTAAAATGAGACTCAAGTAACTGTAGTTTTACCCTTTAAATCTAATGTATTAAGTAAATTTATTAGAATTTTCTTAAAAAATTTTTGAAATCCAAAGACATTGTTAGGAGCTTATTTTTTTAATTCTTAAAAAAAAATTTTAATAAAGGTCAAAGAACTTTAGTTTTTGAATAAAAGATTTTTTGTTTTTGTTCTTTGTTTCAAATTTTTAAAAAAGGTCTGCCTTTTTTAAATACAACTTTTTCTTTTTAGTTAAAAGTAAAATAAAAATATTGTAATTTTTAAAAAAAATATCATCATTGTCTTAAATTTAAAGTTTAGAATCTATAATCTTTAAAATTGTTCAATATATATTTTATGAACTCTTTCCTATGTGGCAACGATTTTTTTAGAATATAAAAAAAGAAAAAAAAATTAAAAATTTCATCTTTTAACTTTACAGGAACTCAAAAGAATCTTCACCAATGTTAAAAATATTTTTGTAGTCTCTTTTGAGCATAAAAGCAATCCTTGAAAGAAAAATTTTTTGTTGCCTCTTTGTAACTGAGCCACATTTTTTTTAATTAAAAGTTTATAAATCCTTTAACTTTGAGAAATTTTAAAATTTTGAAAGTACATTTTGACAAGCCAAAAAAAATTAATTTCCCGATCATACACAAAAAGAAAAAAAACTTTATTTTTAAAAAAATAAGTATATGTTTTATTGTTATTTATAAGAAAGGGGGGGCCCCGGTAACCGAGGGTCAGGACGGATCGGGCTGGCCTTTTCAGGAGTTCGAGCCCGTACCACTAAAAAAACCCGCCCTGTGGGGGGCGATGCCCTTAAATCTGTCGAGGGGTCAAACGTTTTCCCGTTGGGTGGTATTTGGGGGAGGGGTTTCCAGCAGGTGTCGTCCACGTCACTTGACAATGGTCTTACGGGTCCGTCGCCAAAAGCCCTCGTTTAACTGAACAGTGCGACGTTAATATTCACTCATTCATAAAAAATGAAAGCTCAAAAATTCTAAAGTAGCCACAATTTAACTTCTCTTTTAATGATCTAGAAAATAAAAAGTGTAAATTCCATTCGCTTTTTTTAACAGAAAAAATTTGATGCATCCTTTTTCGTTTAAAATAATTTCATGCAAATTTCATCGTTCGTTATATTGTAACATTTTTATTATGTAGAGTTAGATCTTTTTATCCGCGTACTTTTTTATTCTATTTATTTTTAAAATGGAATTTGTGACGTCTCTTATTTTGGCCTCAATTTTGCTACGCAATTCTGCAAAATTACGTAACTGTGGTAGCCGAGAGAGGTTATAGTCGCGAACAGCGTTGCCAATTCGTAGGTTCGAATCTCGGTTTCATTAAAGAACCGTCATGTAGAAGAGCTGATGCACTCTCTTTGAATTTGTCGAGGCTCACGTTTGTGTGGTGTAGAAATTTGAAAGTGGATTTGCTAGTTCGAGTACCGTCCTCTTCACTTGACCGTGGTTCAAAATTCCCAATAAATTCAAAGTGCAACGTGAACAAATAAAATAAAATAAAGAAAATTTCGTATTTCCATAAAAGGAGCATTTTAAATAATAGAGGTATATAAATTTACAATATAATTTTCCTTGTGGCAATATATTTCATATTTAAATTACGTTAAGGTTTGGATTCAAATTCAGATAGAAAAAACGAATTTACTGCCTTATGCGGCTCCGTATTCTTCATCAACTGTCCGACGGGGACTCTGAATCTCGAAGCGCTTGGCCGCTTGGCTAGGGAAACATTCTGAGGACGGATGACCTTAATATTTACCTAAATGGTCAAGTGCTGCCATTTGAACAACAGAACACCTCCTTCAATCCATCAAGTCTTTTTACACTCTGCAAGGGATATAGTTGGTGTTTTATTGTAATATTCGTCATTAGATCTTATTTCTTGAATGTTTGAAACCTGTTCAAAACGTTTTGGAACTGTTTACAACATTTATTATCCCAGAACTTCAATAAAGTCACCACCTCCAAAACATTTTGTTGTTGTTTTCTTAGGGAGGTACATCCTTTTCATATTCATCTTTGTGTTGAACAGATGTTGCGGCGAACTTTTACTGACCCTCGGATCATCAGTAATTTTTTCAACAGTGGCTTACTAGGTCGCCTGATCTCACTCCATGTGTCTTCTTTTTATTGCAGATTCTTAAAGAATCGGATTTTCTGATAAAAACTCGACCTGTTGACATGTTTGAAAGACCGGGTTTTTCATCATATTCTTGGAATTCTTGTGGACTTGTTGCATTTTGCTGTAGAAAATAACATCTTGTGATAGTAAAGGGCTGTGGAAAACCTCGGGACACATATAAAACACTTGTATAAACTTTGGTTGCTCTGCTGGTCCACCATCAACGACATTATATTATTTTTAATAACAAATCTCGAACACATAATAGGAAATGTCTGTTGCCCAAATTTCAGAGCATTATGACTCATACAACACCCGACACTGCACTTTGAAATGGAAAAGTTTAATTTTGACAATCCTACATATTATTTAATCCATTTTAAGTTATTATCTTAATGCAGTTTTGTTATTGTTGTGTGTGAAATGTTCCTTTGAAATTTGTTTAATATTCTTGCATGCTTCATCCAAATTTCCTGTGTGTTTTTGTACAATTTCTTGTGTGCTACATTAAAAAAAAATTTCATTGGGATCACACATCGTATACTGAAAACATAATAAATATTTAGTTAAATACATATATTGCAATCCTTGAGTGTATAAATATGTTTAAAAAAGCAAAATTATATAATTATTATTATTAATTAACTATTAACTTACTATTATTAACTAACTATTATGTAATTTTACATAAAAACATGTTGCTGAAAATGACTGGATTAGTTTTTATATGATTTTAGATCTATTTATGTGCTGCTTACACGATTTCGTTAATTTTAGACAAATAATCGCTAAATGTATTAAATCCTTTGATCCAAAATATACACAACAACATAGTATAACCACTCTTTTCATAGTATAACTGCAACTGACTCTCTCAAGCAGCAGAAGCGCCCTCTAGCGACCATTTATCTTCAGTAGAGGACAGGTGAGGAAAGAATGTGGTCGCTATGAAAAACCGCCCGTGTTCTTTGCCCATTACTTTTTCTTCATGATATGTGTAGTCTTTGTGAAAAGAATATAAATAAGAGTTACACTAAAGAGAAAGACTTTTTTGAACCCAACCTTGAATTAACCAATAAATTTTAGTTTAATCTTTCGCCTCCAACGCTATACAGTAGGGATACTATCGTCGTTTACCATCGTAAAAACCATCTAAGATGGGATTCAAAAATAGGATAAAATTCTTGCACTAAATCCGATATCACTTAATTAAAGTGTCGGAAGTGCTATTAACTTAAAATTTATATTTTTCGGGGTTTTAGTGTCTCGACCTTCAGATAGTTTTAAGAGAATAATACATATAATTGAATCACTAAAAAAGTAATTACTGTTTTATCTTTCTGCGTAATAGATGCATCAATAAAAGCAATACTTTGGGAAACTGATAGTTTTACCAAAAGTATATAGTTTTTCTTGCTTTTTTTTTCCACTTAAATTCCGCTCTTTTTTTTTTTTTTTTTTTTCAATATAATGCATTTCGCTATAAGAGGCAGAAATTGAATAAAGACATAGAGAAAGTAAAAATTTATTGCTTAAAGTATGTGAATGTAATTTAATATATTTCAAAAATCTTTCATTTACAATATTTTTTATTGTTTTTAATAAAAAAAATGCATTAAGAAATCCAGGCTTTAAAACCAATACATTTTAAAGAAGCAAATGTTTTTGTTAAGGTAAAAAAAAAATTTTGGCAGACATTATTATCTAATACTATGTGAGAATCCTGTTTTCATACATTGTATACCTTTTCATGTTATAGTTTGTATTTCGCCTGTTTCGAAATATATTTTCCGTCTTTGAATGTTATTTTTCTCCTTTCGCTCTTACATGTTTCAAGATGTTTCGTGTCTGTTTTCTATGTTTTGAACACTAGACATTTTTTTTTCTTCTGTTTTCAAGATGTTTTTTTTTTCTTTGCATTTCTTCTGATAGTTTTTCTATGTTTTTCCTCGTTTCCTTTTCTTTTTTCCCTGAGTGTCAAACTGCCTTTGGTATTGTGTCTATGTCAATAAATTGTAGTTTTCTAGGAAACGAGTTCTTCAATTATAAACAAATGCCTGTATGAGAAAGGAAGTTAATTTTTTAACTCAAAAACACGTATTCATTATCCACAACCATTAAATAACCAGTAGCGCGTACACAGACCTCTCCAGAACTTTGGAATATTATTCTTGTTTTTTGGGGGAAGATTTTTATAATTTTTCCAAAAAAAACATAAAGTAAACATGTAAAAGAGCAAAAATAAAAAACTTTAAATTTAAACCCCTTGTCGTTCCCACCTAATTTAAAAAAAAAAAACTAATCCAAATTTTATCGGAGCATAAAGCGTTGGCTAAGTCTCCAGATTTACAGTGTTATCACTGTACTGAACTGAATTTTAAATTTGGGAAAAGTGTCAACTCGCATTAAAAGGGCTATTGGCAGAAAAAAGGAAACCAAAACCCCACCCCGGGAAAAGAGTACAAACCGGTCGCCTTGGAAACAGGAGGGCTATTAGCGACGGACCTCTTAATTTTGAACCATGATCAAGTGAAGAGGTCAACACCTGAGTGGCACTCTTCCACTCAGGTGTTGGTTCCCTTTCTCAACTAACCCATGCCAATAGTGGACTTTTGAGCCACAAATTCAGTGTGCATCAACCCTCTACACGGTGGATATTCAGTGGAACTAAGGCCCCCGGAACATGACATGCCAGCATAAATTTCGGGGGCCATAGGCTACTGTAAGGGGAAAGGGTCCATGATCACCTCAAAGGGGATGTTATTTTTTCCCCCTTTGGAATAGAGTCGAAGGGTCCAACACCCCTGCTCAAGGGGGTCAGTGGGGGATGAAAGCCCTTCCCCTTTGGGGTTAAAAAGGAAATTTTTTGTTTTTGAGTACGAAGGAAAAGTCATGCCGAGTGTTCAATTGAATTGGTGTTTTTTTTTTAAATGTTTTTTTTTAAAAAAATTTTTTAATATTTAAAACTTTAGACCTCATGGTTTTAATTTGTTTCCGTGCCCTTTGTATAGAATCAAACTTTAGTGCTTCCATGGCATAATGGATGGGATTGCTACAGTTTAAAAAACACACAGATGAAAGCTTCAAGGGAGGATCTCTATGGTAAAAATTAAAAGTCTTTTTTAAAGGAAGGGGGTTGAACCCCCCAAATTCCCCCCTTTGTAGCCTTGGTAACAAAATTTTTCAATACTTTAAAAAACCCCACTTGTTTTTAAATACTTGTTATAAAAAAAAAACCCTTCTGATGGGTTCTATCCGTGTGGTCCTTCTATTAATCCCCTTGGGGAAATTCTTCTTTAACTATGGTTTGAGTTTAAAACCACCTTCCCTAGAGAGAACTCGATTTTATGCTAATTTGAGTGCAATTTAAACCCTGGCAATGGGTGTGTTAGAGTTAGTCCTTAGTCTTTTCGCTATCTTTCTGAAACTTTGAAGTAAGTGAGAAGTTTTGAATTGAAATACAGCCTACACAGGACAGATCCGACAAGTGCTCTACTATTGAATTGAAGGAGATAAGTGTTTGATTAATTGTCTTATGAGCTGAAATTAGGGAACTAAATTAGATTCCTTCCTTTGGTTTATAATCATGAATTGATCATAAAGTAATTAGCAGTGGCGTAACGGAGAATATCAGGGTCCTTCAAAGTCAGGCTTTGGGCCCCAAGCCGGATCTTACAAGCCGGTTGGACCCGCTAGAATCCTGGACTTCCCCATGATGCGGAAGCTGCGGAGGGTGAACGTTACGCCACTGTTGATTAGTCTGAAAGGAAAGTAATTATTCTTATTATAACAATATTTAATGATTCGGTGTACCAAACTACTCCTGCAACCTCCAGGTTGCGACAACCTAAGACTTCGGAAACTGATTTATATAATCGATGACCAAGTATCGATTGAACTTACATTTAATTTGAATCCATTATTTTGGAAAAGCACTATATTCCATCATACATGGCAAGAGACTTGGGATCAACAGGTCATCAACAATCTACATAGTATTCATCCTTCCACTCCCTTAAGGGCAGCGATACCAGTACAAGAATAAATGCCCGCTTGTCGACTTCGTATCGACAAACCGTCTAACGCATAGACATTGGCTGTTAGGAGGGGTCCCCAGTATGTGATTTTTGTCAATCTGCCCTTTTCCTTTTTCCACATTTTAATAGAATGCCCAAAAATATTCAATCAAAAGAAACATTTTTAAAAACCAAATTTTTTTAACGACTGAGGTTTGGGGGAAACTCTCCACCCAAACCCTTTTTTTAACTTTTACGTTCTTTTGGGTTTTTATGAAATATAATTTTTCTTAAGGATTTTATTGTACCATTGGATTTTTTTTTTTAAAAAGAAAATCTATAAAATTTTACATTTATGCATTTTTCAATATTTTTGCTATTTTATATTTTTTCTTCTGACTTTTTAAAATGCATTTATATATATATATATATATATATATATATATATATAAAAACTTGGTTATTGCCCCAAAAAAAAACCCAACAATAAATCAATCAATCAAGGAAGACCCAAAGGGTCGGCAACCCCCCTCCAAGGACCCTTCAGTCGTCAAAAGTAGCTCTTTTTGAAGAATCGGAAATATTGCCTTAATCATTGACCAACAGCCTCTTTAACAGTATGAACTCAAGTTGTGATGCTTGTACAGAGTATACAAGTCCCGTGTAAAACCCCACGGGGGAGTTATAACAACCCTTTTTTAACTAATATTGCTTTCTTTGTATGCCACCCTATATTAAACTGCTACACTACTTTTTGTGGCTATTTTCTGCCTTACAGTATAAGGTATTAGTATACCAAAGAGTTCCATGCATTAAACTGAATTTTTTTTTTTTTTTGAAATATTTTTTTTTTTTATGTTTGTAACCTTAATTTTGGACACCAGTGTGTATATTTAATTTGTTAGTATATTTCTAGACTTAATCTACTAGGAATGGTTCATTGCCAAATATTTAATGCTCTTTTATGTTTTTACTGCAAAAATAAAAAGATGAATTGAGATGCTACAGTAGTTAAGTAATACGTTTTTTCTTGCCATACACTAATTATCTTTGTAATTCGTATTTATTTTTTGCAGCAAAATTTTTTATTAATATATAGATGCATTGAAGCAGAAACCTTAACCGACAAAAAACAGGCCCTTTTCGTTAAGAATACCGAAGGAAATCGTTTACGTAATTTGTGACTTAAGGAATATAGCCAAAGTTTATTCCGAAGCAAAATTGTCTAGTCACAAACTGTGATCTCTTTTTTTTCCAGGAACCTTTTTTTTTAGCATAAATTATGTAGTTTTTGTGCTATAATGAATCTACTTCTATTTTATTTTTTCTAAGACAAAAAAGGTTTTTTTCTATCGCGTTTTGTACCAACAAAAAAAATTTGTATGATGGGGAATAGTTAATTTGTCTACTCCCCATCGAATTTTAGTTTCATTGGTATTAACTGTGCTACTGTTAACTTGCATTTCAGTGTTAGTTTAACTTATTTTAGACTTAAATTAATTGTATAGAGATCCTTCTCATAATATGTGGGAAAAAAAAATTTAAGGTAACAAAATTATCTTCTGACAACAAATATAAATTTTCAAATGGGAAATAAAAAAAATTAATACTCTTTTTCCATCCAAAGCTGTAACTTGTTTAAGTAATGTAAATAATGTTTATTATATTACTAAATACCTTTAAAAGTGGTGGAAAGAAAGTTGACTTATATAAGTCTGAGTATTATATTTCAACAAAATTTCTCAGTTCTTTTTGTGCTGCTTTATTTAAAAATTATTAAATAAACTCAAAATTCATATCACCTTTTTAGTAGATAATGTTTTCTTTATTGAATTTAAAGTAATATTTTACTATGTATTGGAAAACGTAGCTGAAAATTTCAATTTTTATCATCCAAATTTTATAGAATATCATTTTTAGTACATCCACTTTATGTCGGTACGACTCCAATTCTAATTACCGAAATAACCAAAAAAGGAGTTGCATTATCTCATAAAGTTCATCATATCTGTAAAAGTAAACAACGAATATAAATAAAAATATAAAAAGTGTTCACATAATAAACTTGGCGTATGATATGTCGTAAGAACATGTTTAAAGATTTAATATATTTTATGAAAGAAAAGTTATTGAAATTGTGAAATCACCCCTTTCGGGTGCCCTTCTCTTTGATTATCAGCGTGAGCTAGAGGTGTAGGAATAAATGAAGAACTAGAAGTTTTCATGATCTTAATATGTCTTTATTAAGACCTTAAACTTAAGCTTCTAACAGATTAGATAATAATAAGATATGTCAGAGAATCTACGATGACAAAACACACAATTTATATAATACCCAATTAGCTTAACCCGGACCACTATCAATAACTAACACGCCTAGATCTTTCCAATAATATCTCTCAGCACCATTAAATAGTAGCTACCTTAACTTCGATCGCCGAAAATCAATGGAAGTTGGTATCTAGTCGAATGAATTGCCATGCTTATTCCAAAGATTTCTTCATTTCACAATGTTATTCATTATCTTAACATTCCCCAAATTTCCACCCATTTCCTAACTTCTGATGTTTAAAAGCTTTCTAATTTGCATTTTATTAGCTGAACTTACTTGGATTTTAGCTGGAAAAGGGTTTAATTGGCCCAAAAAAATGGAAAAGTTAATGAAAAGACGGTGACCGTAAAATGATTCAAAAAGTTTTCAAAAGGGTCAAATATTAGAATATTTGTAAAATTTTTAGAATTTAACGTTATGATACATTGTGCATAAATTTTTTGCAAAGCTAGCATACTACAAAGTTTATTTTTAGAGTGCCAGGGACGTTTAAGCTCTTTGAGACCCTTGCCCAGAGAATTTAAGATTTTTGGTTAAAGCCTTTAAATCCTAATAGTTTTTTATAAACGTTAAAGAAAAACCCTTAAAATTTACTTTCAAAATATTTCAATTTTTAAAATTTTAAAAAAACCCCCCCGAAAAAAAAAATTTTGGGTTATACCCTTCAAAGTACCCCCTAAGACTTTAAAGTAAAATTTGGGGGAGAAATTTTACCCCCCTCCGTTATAAAAATGAGTAATGAGAAAAAAAGAAAAGTTTTAAGAATTTTTTTCCCTTATTACCTTAAATTTTCACAGTTTATTAAAAGAATTTCAAAAAAGCCCAATTTATTATTACCCATTGTTTTTAAAACTACCCCCCCAATTTAAAAGCTGGTTAAAAAAATACAATTTTTTTTAATGTTTTCAACTACTTTTTTTTGGAACAAAAAAAATTTTGGAATTAAATGAAAAAAAAAGAAACCAAAGGAAAAAAATCTGGAACGTTTTCGAAACTAAATTTGTTTCCGCCATTTAATTTTTTTAAATTTCCTCCATTTCAAAACCTTTTTTTTACCTTAAAGCATTTTTTTTAAAGGTTCTGGATTTTAAAAAATTTTTGCAAATTTCAAAAAAAATTTTAAAAGAACCTTTACCCCAATATAAATTTTCAAATTGTCAAAAAAATTAATTTAATTTTTTTAAAAAATATTTATACATGTAAAAATGAACTTTTTTTTTTAAAAAAAATTTTGGGGTTGCAGTTTTAGTTTTAGTTTTTTTCCTTAACCCGCAAAAATTTTTAGGATTAAAAAAATTTTAAAACTTTTTTAAAAAAGGCACGGACCCTAATTTCCCAGGTGTATAGTATGCATTGAATATGAAAAGAAACAAAAAAAAACCCCAAATCCAAAAAAGGCAAAACCGTTCGACCAATGGCCCCATTTCGACTAAATGGGTTGAATGACTTTTTGGTTTGGGAAGGCCTGCATGGACAATGGTCATCACTTAATAAGCAGTCTTATCACTTTGCAATTAAATGCAGTTTAAAATTTCCCCTGTTTTCGGAGGGGGAATAATTTCGATCATTAAAACTATTCAATCTCTTTTTAAAAAAAAACGAAAACCCCCCAAGGGGGGACTAAAAAAGGGGTTTGGACCCTTAAAAACCCCCGGGGAAAATTTTGGAAAAAAAAAAATTTTTTTTTAAAACCCTTTTTATTTTTTAAAAAACTTATAAAAAAAAAACGCTAAAAATTAAAAAAATGGCTTTCAAGTTTCATGTTATAAAATTTAAGAATTAAAAATTTAAAAAAAAATGTATTTTTTCGAAATTTTGAATTTGCTTTTAATTTTAAAAAATTTAAAAAATCTTTTTTTTTAATTTAAAAGTTTTAAACTTCGTAAGGAGCTTAACATTTTTTTAAAAAAATTTTATTGAAGTTTTAAAAAAAAAAAATTTTTTTTTAAAAAAAAAAAAGATATTATTTCCTTTTTTTTAAAAAAAAAATTTTTTCATTTTTTTTTTAAATTTTTGAAAAGGTTAGCAAACACCCCAAACATTAAAATAATTATTTTTTTAGACTTTTTTTTATCTTTTAATTTTAAACAACGATTTAAAATTTATTTTTGTTAATTCTAAAAATTATACTGGGGACCAAAAAAAAAATTTTTTTAAAAAAAAAATTTTCCTTTTGGTTTAATCACTTTTTAGAATTTCTTAAAATCCCCTTTTTTAAAAGGGTTTTTTTAAATTAGGGGACAAGGGCCCAAAAAAGAAATTCTGATTGGTTTAAATGAAATCCTTTAAAAAAATTCTTTAAACCCTTTATAAAGTTAACGTTACGGGTGGAGAAGTTAAGAGAACTATTATACCATCTCAGGTGCTACCTCGTCATTTAACAGCAATTAAAATTACAAAGAGACCCCAAAACAGCCCTAGTATTGCTTTAGTATGTGACGTTAATAAAAAATCAAATGGAAGATGTTTACAGTAAATCTGCATGCACAACTACGAAATTTATTGCTACACTCAATATTAAATAAACGATATTTGGTTCAATGAAAAATTAAAATTCCTTAACAGAATCAGTACAAATAGCACACTTTTATGTTTACTGATAATACTCCCGGGAATAAGACATGGGTTCTAATGAAAGTCTAACTAGGAAAGTTATTCCTTTTTCAATTCTACTATTAGCTAACACTCTCTATATATTTATTTATTTATTTATCTTGGTGGAATTTTCAATCGTTAATAAAAACACTTTAAAGCGCTCAATTGAGCTGAAATTTTATGTACAAGATTATTTTGGATGACAATACAATAATTTATTTATAATTAATAAAAATTAATTGATTCAAACTAATTATTTAAAGAATTACAAATACAGCCACGTTGGTATCTTAGCGATCCTTTTGGCGACTAGTGTCAAAACTTGAAAAAGTTTTTTTTTCCTCTCATTTTAAAGCTTTCATTTGAACTGAAATTTTCTATACACTATTGTTTTGGGTAAAAATACGAAAATTTAATTAATAAAAATTAATGACCTCTTAATGTTGTGATTCTGTCATATGTATATACATATTTATATTAATTGTAACTATTAATAAATAGCTATTATAAAATATTTTTGTTGATCTAAGAGATTGATTTAAAAATTGTATTACTTGTTTATTTTTTCGACGGAAAATAAGCTTTGAGATAATAATTTATTCGTTTCATAAAATTTAAAAATACAATTGAAAAGTATGTTATTCTTTGATGGTTTCGAAATTCACTGAAGCCAAAAATAGATTGCTTCAATAAAGCCAATGTTCATTCAGTATCAAACTACTTTGAAAATAAGACGAAGAAAACAAATGCTTTATGACATAGAACTACTTCCATATTTTCCAAGAGAGATATTTTTAGTCAACGAACCACTTATTGTAAATATATATCAATAGATCATTTTGAGACGAAGATTTTTGTAGTGCAGGAACAGTGTTATTTTTTTCAAAGAATGAAGTGCTATTACAGTTTCTATTTAAAGCTTCAAATACACTTTCAAAGAAAATCGTTTAAATTTCAAGACAGATTCAAAGACAAATTTCAGTTCAAGATGCAAACAGAAAATTTAATCGTTCCAAGACAGTCAAGTAGGAAACATTTTGATACCAGATAAATTTTACCACACCAAATTAAATAATTTCAATAAAAATTATCTTTAATTGAACCAGAGTCTTTATTGGTACTTTTTGACTCATTTAGTTCGAAATATATCTTTTTATAATAATGTAATTAAAGTTCCTCCAATATTACAAAATAAATATTGAAGTCACGGGAAGCATATAATTATACATACATCCAAATCTTCAAGTCACTTCAGTTTGTATCAAGTTTGATTTCACAAAAATTCATTTTTATCACATCATTATGTAAATACCAGTCTTTAATTTAGAATCCCTTTTTTTGAGGGAGAAACGATACAGTACACATAAAAAAATTGTTTTGATTCACAGTCGATATGATAAACGGGAAATAACTACTAAAACTGTTTTTAAAAAACTATTCTCCACACACGTACAATCAGTCGATTAAATGTATGTTCACCCGGAGGGCAAAACAATTAAAAAAGCTTCCAAATGCACATGCCATCCATTTGTTTATTCTTGCAAGCTACGATGTGTAATTTGTACTTCTTTTTACAAAAGTGTTTTAAAAATGAATCGAATTGAAATGAGCTATAAAGAATTTTTATGTACACACACAAACTTATTGAATTATAGGTCATTTTGTATCTTCAAAAGACCAATCGATGTAACAGCAACAATCTAAAGAAAAATATCGCCATTTTTTTATGGAATAAATATTGCTATTAAATAATTAACTGTTTTATATAATTCTGAGTTTTAGAAACACTAAATTATTACTGAATGGTTGTATGTACTTAGTTGTTTTTGTCCTCCTATCAACTGCTTTTAGAAATTCTCCAGATAACTATCATAAAATGACATAGAACAAATATTTCGTCGATTTACGGATAATAAAGATAATAATTGAGTTATATAGTTATTGAATGTGACATTCGAAGGAACAATTTTTATTATTTACACAGTTTGATAGTGTTTTTGTGCTAAAGTTAATGAGTTTAGTCTGCATTTTAATTTTTATTCGTCCTAACTAAGAAAATTGCTCATTGCTGCTGATTAAAGTCTAATATAGGCTATTCAATATCAAACTCATTTAAGTTGAAGGGGTCACTTCCCGCAGCATATTCCCTATCTCCATAATGTTAAAAAGGACTACGTTTAAGGAACATTTTTAAAGAACTGACTGGTGATAGTCACCAATTTTTTGATATTTTTTATGTGTTATTATTTTAATGAGAGTACTTTTTTTTCAAAATTTTTAGTACTTTTCATTAAAAAAAAATTCATACCTAGAGAAACATGGGTAAAGCTTCCAACCGACGGAAATTTGTATGCTTTTTGACCAGTAAATGTGTTTTAAGGTATCCGACTACGTTCTGAACCGTGATTTTGCAAAAGCGCATAAATGGATAATATTTGTGATATCTAGTGTCACTTAGATTAGAATACATGTGTAAAATTGTTATAAGGACCTTATGGCAAAAAAAACATTATTTAAATACAATATTTTGGCAAAAAAATTAACTTAGAATAACCTTTTATCCAAATGTTCTCCTTTTGTAAAAAATGCTTCTATTGTATTAATATTTTGCCTGTATTCAGCTCAGACCTTTGTACAGAGGCTCAACTATGATGTTTGAAAAATTCACATTATTTTCAGAGTTACAACCATTTGAAATAATTATCGGCGTTTTTTTCTTAAAATTTCTCCCTTATGTTTTCGTGAAACATGGATAAACCGACTTCCGAGTTATGCATTTCAAAAACTCTAGTTGAGCCTCTGTACAGAGGTCTGAGCTGAATACAGGCAAAATATTAATACAATAGAAGCATTTTTTACAAAAGGAGAACATTTGGATAAAAGGTTATTCGAAGTTCATTTTTGCCAAAATATTGTATTTAAATAATATTTTTTGTCATAATGTGCTTAAAACAATTTTATACATGTATTCTAATCTAAGTGACACTAGATATCATGAAATTTATCCATTTATGCACTTTTTTAAAATCATGGTTTCGAACGTAGTCGGATACCTTAATAACATCTTTGACAAAATCTCTCATTAAAATATTCATTTATGTGGCATTAATATATGTGTAAAAATTCAAAGTTATGAAATGAGTAGAATGTTCAAAATTGTCCCTTTTGAACTCCAATTTATACTTTTGAGAAATTGCGATTTAAAATAAACACTTTTATACCTTCAAGTAACCTTGGCATACAACCAACATAGTTTGGATTGCTAAAATACTTCTAATTCAATTAGCATAAATATTTAAGCTGCATTAGAATCAGAAGAAGTCATAATTTATATCTATCCATATAAAAATGTTTTTCAAAATATAGTGTAGTAAATTTATTTATACATAAGATTTAGTTAGTAAAAATGAGTAAAAAGTTGAATTTAACTGAAGAGAAGCAGCAAGAACGATTTGCCCTTACCTTCCTTCCATAGCTTTCTCAACAAAAAAATCCACTTACGTCATAGATCCTGAGATTATAGATTTCTCCAGTAATTTAAAGAAGCATCTATAGGGTCACTAAAAGTGGTCACAAAAAATTCTGCCAACTTTTGTCTGTAACTCCAATATTTCGCCAAATTTCCATTGAAACGTAATTATAATGTGAAGGACGGCATTGTTTGAGAATATTAAGAGTTTTTATCACAAAATAAATACAACAGAAAATAATATTAACGTAATAAACAGCAAGATATAAATTATTTACACGATTTTTTAAGATGAAACAATAATTACACAAGAAGATAAAACATTAATTCCACAAGATATGCTATATATATAAAAGAAGTTTTAATATATTGAAGCTTTCCTGCTTACAATACATTGAAAACAAGTAATATATATAAAAAAATTTAAGTCAATTCCTACTTAGATCAACAAAGAAAAATTTTATTTTAGCTACTGTTTATTAAATAGTTGCAATTAATATAAATATGTATGTACATAGGACAGAATCACAACATTAAGTGGTCATTTATTTTTATTAGTTATCATTAAAGTAAAAACAATCCAAAACAATCGTGTATATAAAATTTCAGTTCAACTGAATGCTTTAAAACGTGAGAAAAAACCTTTTCAAGTTTTGGCGTAAGTCGCCAAAAGGGTCGCTAAGTCGCCAACGTGGCTGTGTATTTGTAATTATTTCAATAATTAGTTTTAATCAATTAATTTTTAATAATTATAATTAAATTATTGTATTGTTATCCAAAATAATCATGTATATAAAATTTCAGCTTAATTGAGCGCTTTAAAATGTATTTTATTAACGATTGAAAATTCCACCAAGATAAATAAATAAATAGAGAGTGTGAGCTAATAGTAGGCATTGAACAATAGAACTACACCATACATGTAAATCAGTTTTTCAATTTGAGCAATGAGTACGAACAGTTGTATAATTTGTACAATGGAGGGTTAGTCTGCTGTTAGGCAGACAGGGTTACCTCCCTCCTCCTAGTTTCAATAAAAATTGAAAAATCAATATTTTTACCGATTTTTGTGAAGTGACCCCATTAAAATGTACTATTTAGTAGAGTAAGTATTATCCATCAATATATATATAATTTAAATATATTCTTTAACAATTTACCACAAATCAACAAAAATCATAAAAATAGTTTTCATAATTATTAATGATATGGTATTCCATCAAGTTAAAATATACATTCAGTTTTCGAAATTAGAATCCACTTTCAGAAAATTGCTTTTCTGACATTACTCAAAAGAGTTTTTTTTTCAATTTCTGAAACACTTTGTTACGTTATTCTAGGGGTTTCTCAAATAACCCATTCATTAACATCCACAGTCATATTTATTTCTCAGATTTTACTAAGGGAAATTTATTTTTAAAAAGAAAAGTGTTCTTTTTTTTATTTTTTTGCTTTAGAAGAGGGAAGAAAAAAAAGATACTCCAAAGCAAGTTTAATAACCTCCCATAAGATTTGCATACTTTCCCCGTAAGAATGAAGAACGACTTCACTGAGTTCTCATCTGAAAAGAACTAATTTCAACTCTCTCAAACTCACATTTCGTGAAAATCAATCTCCAAAAAAAAATTCCTTTGGAAAAGTACATAAATATTTCAAAAGAAGTCACTTTTTTTCCAAAAAAAAAGTGGTATTTTTTTTTGTAACCAAACACGCAAAAAATGAAAATCACTTTTAAGATGAAATCACTTTGAAAAGAAAACTTTTTTTTCAAAGGATTCTTAAAACTGAAGTGAAATTAAAATTCTATAACAGCTGTAGCACAAATTCTTCTTAAAAGTTGTAACACGTTTTCTTTAATGGCTTGAAAGATGGTGAAGTGTAAAAATAAAAATAATATAAACAAGTTCCAAAGTCAATATTTTCAGAGAGATTAATTACACTAGCTTTATTAAAATAAACTAGTGATATTGAATATTTATATTGCACTCAATATTCATTTTCTGGTTTACGGTTTTTAAGTGTTAATGAGGTGAAAGATGCCTTTATAATTATCTTCCGTGTTCTTCTTGGCTGGATACTTGAAAACAAAAGCAAATCGATTTCAATAAAGGATCTATAAGATTCGAAATTACACTCCATATAAAAAAAAGTTATTAAAAACATAGCAGAGCACTATAAGAGAATCTGAGCTGACTTAAAGAGCAAGTTACTTCGTTTTAAGTGCAAGTTTTATGCACTTTAAAAGATCATTTGTTTATTTATATAATATCATTCTTTTTATATGAATGAAGTATCGTGATTTTTTGTATTATGCGTAACTTTTTGATGTGATAAATGGAATTTCTTTTTCTATATATACACCCAACTCTTTTTTTTCTTTACGCGGTAGATATGTTCCTTAGAAAACCGTGTGAGCGACTTACACCTGAAGTTTCTCCTTCACCGTCTTGCCTACCTAAGGGTGGGGGAGGAGTGAAAGCGAGAACCAGAGACTTCCATAATAACAATTACCGTAAAATCTGGCGTATAACGCGCACTTTTCAACCCAAAAATACGATCAAAATTTACTGGGTGCGCGTTAGACGCTGGGTATAAAAAATGGGAGCTTTAAAAAATAAAAACGAGATGAGCATAAAAAAAACTTAGACTTCTACAAAGATCGGAGTACTGTTTATTTCAAAGAAATGCCATACCTTATTAACTTAAGGTATCCGACTACGTTCGGAACCGTGATTTTGCAAAAGCGTATAAATGGATACTATTTATGATATTTAGTGTCACTTAGATTAGAAAATGTGCATAAAATTGTTTTAAGAATAGTATTACAATAAAAAATTATTTAAGTACACTATTTTGGCAAAAAATGAACATAGAATGGCCCATTTTCAAAATATTCTCCTTTTGCGAAAAATGCTTCTATTATAATAATATTTTGCCTGTATATAGCTCAGACCTTTGTACAGAGGCTCAACAAGAATTTTTGAAATATATAACTTAGAAGTGGGTTTATCCATGTTTTACGACAACAGAGGGAGACATTTTAAGAAAAAAAACGCCGATCATTATATTTCAATGGGTTGTAACTCTGAAAATAATGTGAATTTTTCAAAATCATAGTTGAGCCTCTGTACAGAGGTCTGAAAACGATATACAGGCAAAATATTATTATAATAGAAGCATTTTACAAAAGGAGAACATTTTGAAAAAGGTTATTCTAAGTGAATTTTTGTCCAAAATATTGATTTAAATAATTTTTATTAATATTTCCTTAAAACAGTTTTATACATTATTCTAATCTAAGTGACACTAATATCATGAAAATTATCCATTTATGTGCTTTTTTAAAATCACGGTTCCGAACGTAGTCGGATACCTTAAAGGGTTGTTTTTCTAGAAATATACTATTTTTCAAAGTCCTGGGGTAATGCCTCGAATAAATGGCTTTAAAACATAAAAGCATTGCTGAAGTACATTGTAGGTTCCTTCGTAAAAAAGGGGGTGCGCGTTATATGGTGAATATACCTTAAAATTAAAAAATGCAGCTTGAAAGTATAGGTGCGCGTTTATACGCCGGATTTTATGGTATTTATTTACTCAAACTCACTAACCAACAACAGCTTATTCTCAAAGTGAATTTCAAAGGTAGTAGCAGAGAAAGCAATGAATATATTAAGCAAATATGCGCAAGTAACTTATTTAACTCATCGTAATCTAACGTGGATTCCTAACCTTCAATCTACTAATTCAACACAGTGGCCAAACACCACTTTTAATCTTTACATGCGAAAGTCAACTTTATTCCATCTCACCTGCGTAGCGAATATAGCAGCTTCTTAATTCCTTCTACTATAATTACAAAATTCTGACTTTATATAGTCGAACAGATCTGAATATTACGATTTCTTCTCGAGAGGGATGGCTGTGAATTAAACGCGAATGCTAGCCCAAAGATTCCCCAAGAGGATTAGTTTGAGGACGCGTATAGATTCGTCACAACCGTGCAAAAAATCGTGTAAAAAAATACACACGACATATCGTAATTTGGAGATATGTTCCACAACTTTAAAAAATCGTGTTAGATGGAAAAAAACTCTAAATAATTTTCCAAAAATCCGTGCAAAAAAAGGAATAGAAAAATCCATGTGTTACGGATTTATAAAACAAAAATTATTAATTTTTGTTACAAAGAAATTCAAATTATTGTACAGTGAAAATTCAGACCATAAGTACACACAATATATAAAAATTCAAATTGAAATTGGAAATAAAACCATTAAATAACAACTGACTCATCGCGCACATTTATTGTGTGAACTGGATCAAAAATGTTATCAGTAGGTTCGATATGTCTGGCACTACTATCGGTTTTGATTCAAATGAAAAAATTCGTTCTCTTTTAGCGGGTTTTTTTTCTCAAGTTGCTTATATAATTCTTGATATCCTGCTACACAAAACTTATGGTAACGTGAAATTTTAATCCACGCTCTATGTCAGGATGATGAGTAAGAAAATGTTGTTCCATACTTGTAGTAAATTTCGAGACCTCGCGAAATAAATCACTGTTAATAGCTGAACTTCATCCTCGTCATTATCGACTTTATTATCATAAATTGTAATAAATTCAAACGAATCGTCCTCATTCAAAGAGCATGAATCTACATTTTTTTCGGAATTCGAGTTAGAACAAAGAATTCGTGTAAAAAAATCGTTACATTCGTGTACCGTGTAAAAAAATCGTTACATTCGTGTACCGTGTAAAAAACTGTTACATTCGTGTACCGTGTAAAAAAATCGTTACATTCGTGCACCGTGTTATTTCAAAATCGTGTAAAAGAAAAGACCGTGCAAAAAAAAGAGTGTATAAAAAATGTACCAACAAAAAAGTGAATCGAAATTACTGAAAGCAAAACTGTAAAACAAAACACAAATTATGATCAAAAGAACAATTATGATTTTATTTTATTTTTATTTACGTCGCATTCTAAAGGAACACGAGAACTATTGGGGATGGGGGTCCTAATTTTGAACCACTAGGACAACACCTAAGATAGAACATCTCTCTCTCTCTCTCTCTCTCTCTGAATTTCCACACCATACCAATGGGTGGACGTTTGAACTCGACAGATTAATGTGCATTGTGCAACAGCCCCTCTGACCGGCGTGTCTTCAGTGGCTCTAGGCTTAGAAGCAGTGACTCGACAGCGCAGTCAACGAGTTCGTGACCATTACCTCAAAAGAACCATAAGAAGAATTTCTTTTTTAATTTTAAAAAGATAAATATATATATGAAAAGAACAAAAAAAATTGTATAAGATGGCTCCTCAAAATACAAACAGCGATATTTTTCGTAAGAAAAGACGCAAATGATTTTATACTCAAGCTGCTTTAAAAAAAATATTAATTTCGAAACTTAAATATTTCTTTTTGTGTGATCCTTATAAAAATTTACATTTTTACATATACTCCTCAAAATATATATAACTTTTTTTAAAAAATAAGGAAAATATTAAAAGCTAAAATATTTCTAATAATTTGTAATGAGAAGTTCAGGGCTTTCATTGATAAGTTTGAAAAGATTCTTTTTTCAAAAAAGAAGTTTTTGCATAAGGAAATTTTCACAGTAATAATTCAAGGAACTATTACACAGAGATATTATTTCTATCTACTTTAAAACTGAAATCTTATTTAATTTTCCTTTTAATAATTAAATTCTTCATAGAAGCAATTTAATGAATTTACTGTATTATTACGTGTAGTTATTGTTTCTTTCTGTATTAAGGTATCCGACTACGTTCGGAACAATTTTCATGATATTTAGTGTCACTTAGATTAGAATACATGTATAAAATTGTTTTAAAGACATTTTGACAAAAAAAATTATTTCAATACAATATTTTGGCAAAAAATTAACTTAGAATAACCTGTTTTCAAAATCTTCTTTTATAAAAAAGGCTTCTAAAATAATATTATTTTGCTTATATAAAATAAAGACTTCTCTAGAGAGTCTGAATTATTTCTTTTGAAAAATTCACATTATTTTCAGAGTTACAACCCATTGAAACAATTATCGGCGTTTTTTTCTTAAAAAACATGGATAAACCCACTTCTAAGTTATATATTTCAAAAATAATGTTGAGCCTCTGTACAGAGGTCTGAGTTATATACAGGCAAAATATTATTGTAATAGAAGCATTTTTCACAAAAGGAGAATATTTTGAAAAAAGGTTATTCTAAGTTAATTTTGCCAAAATATTTTATTTTAAAAAATTTTTGTCTGTGTCCTTAAAACAATTTTATACATGTATTCTAATCTAAGTGACACTAAATATCATAAATATTATCCATTTATACGCTTTTGCAAAATCACGGTTCCGAACTTAGTCGGATACCTTAAATAAATATTATTTAACTACTTCTTTTTGATAATCAAGATCTTTTTACAGAAGAAATTCGACATGTCAGAACATATAGATATTGGTTCAACTTTTCTATGCATAAAGAGATACTGTTTATAATATTTTCAATTTCCCTCTGACATTGGTTAAATAGAAATCTTGTTCGATTATTCTTTTGTATCATACTTTGACATAAAAATTCTGGATGCATACCTATTATTCCGTCGACCAATCTCGTCGAACCAAATAAACGTCGCGAAATGTCACAATGGGTAGCCAATAGTGAAAATCCGACCCCTTGCATGTACAAACACAACAAACTTGTTCGCGCAAGCTCAAAAATAATCTTTAATTATAGGCCGTACTGTTCCCATACATGTTAAAACACTCTATGCTCGAAAATGATAACATTGTTTTTAATTTGTAATATTATTCATTTCTAATTTTATTCAGAAAAATTATTTGGAATTTGGGATCTATTATCTATGGAACAGAATACTGGTAGTGTTTCGGTTAAATCCAGGGGTACTCAACCTTTTTTTCTCCCGGGCCGCATACATATATTAGCTATTTCACGCAGGCCGTGACATGAGAATTAATGGAAGGAGGGGGAAGGTTTAAGACCAAAATAACAGAAAATTTACAATGTGGAAATTGATCAAAATATTAAAACTCTTATTTTGCTTTTTTGATTATTATTTTTTATATTTTTTTATTTTTGTCACTAAATTTTTCTAAATTGAAAGCGTTTTAGAATGACTCTTTCACAATTTCTGCATTTCGGTAAACGGTTTCATATGATTACCAATAATGTAACAAATTTCATAGGGTGTCTTTGTTACAGGTATGACATTATCACTAACAAAACACTTTTTTGCTGTTGTAAAGATTATTCACAAGAAAGCCTATTTATCATCTCTTGAAATAGATCTTCGAGTAAAATGTCATTGAATGATTCCTGTTTATTGGTATCTTTTAAATACAACACTTTCGTGACAAATCAAACAATTATACTTGTTTTTCATTACAAAATAGTTAACTTCCCAATCGTCTTGAAACAATCTATTTTCTTCGAATATTTTTCGCTTTCAAGATATGAAAGATAGTTAAAATTAGTTCCACTCATAAAATGGTCGCTACTGCACTGTTGTCTCTTATCACTAATTAAAGAAAAAAGTATCAATTCCCACCCATACGACATCGACAGCAAAAACAAAATTGATTTTTTAACAAAGAATTTTTCCCACCAAATTTTCATAAATAAATGAATTTCTCAAAGCAATGGGCCATGACCGGGCCACTTAAAAAGACCCGGTGGGCCGCAAGTTGAATATCACTGGTCTAATCCGAAAATTCCCGAAAGACAAAAAGCAAGAAATATCGCAGATCTGCACGATGGCACTTTGAGATTTGTACTTATGTGAACTTATATGACTATGACGTAGTCTACCTAAAGAAAGATACATTTGTGTCGTGATTTTGAAAACAATTACTGTACTTTAAACGCCTGGATACTGTAGTTGTTTTTATATATTCTGTTTATTTTAAGTGTACGTATTTGTTTTTAAGATACTTTACTTAATTCTTAATCTTCTCCGAGTTATTTGTCGACGTGCCGATACGAAAAGAGTATGCGTGGTAATTAGTTTCATGAGCGAAAATGATTATATAACATTGTGACGGGCTCACGTGTCTTTTCATTAACATGTCCTTTGGGTGCTTTTGGGGCCAGGATTAATGGCAACTCTTTTCCAACCAAAACCCAAGACGTGAAACGTGAATATAAGATGCAAATTAGACAGCTTTTAAATATCAGAAGTTTCAGTCAGTGATGGCAATTTGGGGAATGTTATGTTAGAGAGTGATACGATTGTGAAGTGACAGCCAACAGAGGTTATGCCGCAAATAGAGCCATTAGGTCAAGGTGCATACCATTGCACACGAATAAAGACGCAACTCCCTTATGATTAATTCGGCGATCGGATCAAGGTAGGATTGACTATTTAATATTAGGACTTGTGATATTATTGGAATTGAGATTAGGCGGGTTAGATATTGATAGTGGTCCAAGTTACGTTAGTTCGGTATTATTGATATTGTGTGTTTTGTCATCGTAGATTCTCTCACATATATTAATATCTAATCTGTCAGAAGCTTAAGTTTGAAGGTCTTAATAAAGACAAATTTAGATCAATGTGGAATCTTCTAGTTCTTTCGCAAATCCTACACCTCTAGCTCCCGCAGATAATCCAGGAGAAGAGCACCCTAGGGGGGCAATTTCACAACATTTGGGGATGTCTTTTAAATTGGCATAAAAATACATAAATATCAAAATTGGTAATAATTTTTTTAAACAAAAATTATATAGTGAATCATAATAATCAATAGTAAGAAAGTTTAAAATAAGAAGTATATTTTTTTATTCCTTTTAATTTATATTTAAATTAAGGAAATTTTAATGTTTATAATGTACTTTTCTATCTGGCTTAGGGATAGCATATATCATTACCACACGAAAAAAAGTTGCTTCAATTCCTTAAAGATAATTATCCATAGAAACAAATCAATATCTTCCGGAATTACGATCCAGTTACGGAAATCAGTCATCTGACAGCCTGATTTCTCTAATTGACGTTCAGTGCTGTTATCTATTCTTTCTATTGACTTCATTCAAACAACAATTAACCACAGAAAGAGTCGAAATAATATTTATATATAAAATGTTAGTTTTTGCGTTAAGAAAAACATCATTAAAAGAATATTATTTGAAATTTTTGTGATTAAGCAAATTTATTATATATTCTCTCCCTCTCTCTCTCTTTCTCTCTTTGTCTTTCTCCTTTTTTTGTCTCTCTCTTTGCCTCTTTCTATGTCTCACTCTAATGTATAAAATTAAATAATATTTTTATATAAAATGTTAGTTTCTGCTTCAAACAAAACATGCATTAAAAATATATTATTTGAAAAGTTCAGTAAAATTTTTGTGTGATTAAGTCAGTGTTTCTCAAACTGTGGGGCGCGCCCCCCTTGGGGGCGTGATAACCTTACAACGGGGGCAAGAGCATATCAAAAAGTCAAAAATAAAAGATTTGAAAAATTGCAAATTTACTGAAAGGAAGCAAAACAAAATACATTCTGACATAATAAAAAAGTAAAATACACATTTATATTGATATAATATACTTATAAATGCATCGACACTGCATAGTGTATTTGTTAATTAATTTATCAATACTAAGTTAAGGAAAAAAATTAATAATTATTAGTGACGCCCGTGGGCTTGTCATATACAAAATTATACACAAAATTTAATACTTATTTTAATAATTTGTACGGTTTATAATTAAAGTCATATTGTAGCTTTAGCATGTAGCTTTTAGTACGTTATTTTTAAAATCAATACATTGTTATTTTATGGAGGGGGGCGCGATGAAAACTATGATTGAAATTTGGGTCGCAAGTATTGAAAGTTTGAGAAACACCGGATTTTAAGGAATTTATTATATTCTCTTCACACACACTCACTCTCTCTTTGTCTCTCTCCTCTTTTTGTCTTTCTCTCTCCTCTCTTCTCTTTCTCTCTCTCTCTCTCTCTCTGTCTCTTTTTCTATTTCTTTTTTAATATATATGTGTGTAGCTGTGTATGTGAGAGAGATAATAAAATAATGACAATTTCTTTTCATTTGTTTTTCCCACTGCTTTACATATAAGAATCTTTCTTTGAAACAAAACATAAAATTGTGTGGAATTGTGTGAGTTTAGATAGAATATTAATGCAAGCTTACTTAAGTCTTCAGAGCCATTAAATCGAATTTGAAGCGGTTTCGCGACGGATAAAATCATTGTGGATTTTAAATGAACACTAGTTTTTACATTTGTTAGAATTACTATAATTTCTTTTCCTTTCTGTTACATATATTTGTTGACAACAAAATGAAAGCGTTAAATATGACTTCTATAAAATTGAAACAAAAAACAGCCTATCTTTAAAATAGAATACTTGCCAAAACACTGTACTCATCTCTCGGCAACTTTATTTCTAGTTCTCAAGCTTTTTTTATTCGTTTTTTACCAGATATTTGTTATATATTTTCTTTGTGAGTAAACTGTTTCTTCTTCGTCAAATTTAAATACTTTTATCTTATCCATTTGCAAACTCATTGCAGTCTCAAATTAAATATTTCTTTTTTGGTTACAATTTACTTCTGCGTCTTGCAAGTGCTCATTTTGAATTTCCATTCCATTTCATACAAGTTAATCAAACATTTGAAACGTGATCTTTTTGAAATGACGGCCATTATAAAATATTGGTGAAGTTTTATTACCCAAATTACGTTTCTAACACGATTTTGGAATCCTCAAAAACTCATTTTCTCATGACGAGGAATTATTAATACGTTTAGATCTTAATGGGGAGAAATGATAGGTTTGCAAATCTTCGCTGGTGATTCCATGGATTATTTTATTGATTTTTCTGAAAATTTACATGGTCTAAAGATTAAATTTGTCTGTTTTCGTTTTTGCACCTTATCTATTTGTGCTCAGGGTCAGCTGTAGGGCCAGACAAACCGAACCCCTTCCCGGGGCGGCAAATTCTAAGGGCGGCATTTGGATTAAATTTGAAAAATATATATATATATTTTTGCTACAAAAACAATTTGATATATTTTCTGAAATATTATTGGGAGTGAATTTGATATTTCATTTATTGTACCTTACTTCCTTATTTTGTACTTTGTATGCTTATTGTCAGCTTTCTCTGATGTTGAAATTTTTGTGTTCGAGGCGGGATTATATTTCTATCGTAGAATTTGATAAGTTTACTCATCTTTCACTAATAATCCCCCCCATCCCGGAATGGGGTCGGAGTTCCTTTCACCCATACGACGTCCAGTATCAGCTTCCCAAAAGGGGACAGGGGCAATAAAAGTTTTTCAAAAATAGAAAGTCACATGAGATGTTTTACTTTAGTCTTGAAAGTAGTAACTATGAGGTAAAATAAACGATTGTGATCCTCACCATCAGTAGACTCTTTTCAGAAGACATTGGATCGTTTGAATTAATAACGGGTAATTATGTCCTTAATTTCGAATTATTTTGTTTTGAATGAGTGGTGCAGTGCGTGTGTATGATGCCTTTTGTTTGCAAGAACTATTCAAGATTTATAAGTGTGTATCTATGTGAACAATTTATCTTTTTTAATAATAATTTATTGTTTTCGAGAGAGGGGTGGCATTTTCCATTTTTGTCGGGGTGGCAAAACTGCTAGAAACTGCCGCCTTGTTGTGCTTAAATTATTTATTCTTAGAGAATTACTGTGAACCAAGTTGTGTGAATCCACACATAAATTACAAACTAAGAACACTATTATTATCTCTTAGATTTTTTCCTTCTTATAAAAACTGTAGTTATCTGACTTTTTATACACTGGATATATGTAAAAAAGGGGGATTATACTCATTAACGAGGAACAAGAAAAGTTCAGATAACTTTATCCAGAGTAAACTTTCATTAAGACTATAATTACCATTCTATCTTTTTTTAAAAAATACTATTTGAGGAGTTAAATATCAAAAGGCTCTTGAAAACGTTTTCTTTTTCCCACTAACAGAGTTTCGTAGGATGTTAAGACACTATTATTTTGTTATTTCAAAAATCAAGAACTTGAACATTTTCTGCTTTACTTATTTTGAAAAGAAACTTAAAAAGAAAGATAAAAAAAAACTTTTATCAATTCTATATCATCACAGACCTTGAGAAGGATAAAAATACTTCTCATTCTTAGAAAGTCAAAAACATGTTCAGGAATTTTTATTGGAATAACCTTCAATGGAATTTTTGTAGAATAAATCATGTCTTATTAAGATTTAATCTTTTGGTAACACTTTTCTTCCAGTTTCATTCAAAGGAAAGAAAAACAGAAAAAAACTGAAAAAGGAAGTATTATTACTGAAAGTAATAGAGATATTATTGTGTATATATAAAACATGAAAAAGAATAATTTCTTGAAAATATAGTTTTGGGAACACGTCCAACTAGTAATTGTAAAGTGTTGGATACTTCAACATAAACCTTTTTATGAACCAACTTTCTGTTTTTAAGTATATTTCGAAAGATGATGTTCAAAACGAAATCTAAAACGAAATACTATTTTCAATAAAATATGTTTCTTACATTCTCGAATGAATTTGGGTCAGAAATAATAAAGAATGTGTGATTTCTTAGAATATATCTAGGATGTCTGGTGCTTTTTTTTTATTACCTTTAGTTTATTGTTCAAATATTTGATCCTAACCGCATGTCTGCTACAGTGCTTTGAAATGCATCGATTCATTCACTTGAATAACACTTAAAGAAATTTATACAAATAAAAGCTTTGATAAAACATTCAATTAAAAATCATTTCCGTATACATTCAATATAATAGTAGTGGCTAGATCTTGCATGCTTAGAAATGAACTGTTCCAAGTAATTAGTAATTGTAAAGTTGAAGTGTGAAAACAAAAATAGTACATTTAAATACCTTTATTATTGAAAATGCTGCATTAAATTTAATCTCAAGAAGAAAAACACGCATGATTGAGTTTAGATAGTAATTTTAAAATGAAGCTTAATCCAGCCAATCACAGTCATGGTTTTGAGAACGTGCTAATATAATGGGTGAAATTTTCTCAATGAAATATAATATCATATTTCATTCAGTTTGTTCCATAAATAAATGTTGTATTGTGTCCAATATAAATTGAATTATTCATTCAGGCATCTTTTTTATGTTCTTATCGCGCATTTAAGCTATAATATCATAATTTTTATAGCCCGGTTTATAATTAGTGTTATAAATAATAAGTGAATAATTGAAGCAAGCAAAAAATTACTGAAAACCGACGAAAGGAACTTTTAGGGTTAATGGAATTCCCAGAACAATAAGAAGGTCATCAAGTTTTGGCCTTTGAGATAGGATTCCAACAAAAAGCCTTTCTTCATCTACAACAATCCCAGAAGATAATTCAATGGGAGAAGGAACGCAGTGATTGTATAGATGACCAACAGCAATAGATTATTTGATCTGATGAAAGCAAAAAATAACCTTATTTGACAAAGAAGGCAGAAAATATGTACGAGGCAGAACACAGATGGAGTTACATCCAGATTGTATGCTGCCGGATATCTAACATTCTACTAGCGTTATGATTTGGGCAGGTGTCAGCAGATGGTATAAATCGGTTTCATATTATTACTAAAAGCACTCTAAATGCAAAAAGTGCATTGATACGACCCTGATCCCAAAAGTTCTATATTCTATTAGTGATCTGTTTTATTTTCTAGTTATACTCCACATTTTTTTACTTGCATTATATGGTCCTTGCCAAACAAGATGAATATGTAAGCAATGGTTTCATATAAAAAATTCAGCTATTAGATTTCCCAGTTAAGATCTCGTCATTTGAAAACTTATAGAAATTCTATGGCCCCCTGTTAAAAATATTGTATGAATATCCAACTGTCCAACAAATAAAAGACAATTAATAGAGGCTGGTATGTTGGCATTATTTACTTATAAAACAAGAATTTCACACATACACAAAACAAAGTCCAAGTTGGGAATATTGGTAGGGCCCCAAGAATAAAGTATTTAAAAAGAAAAATGAATATCGTTTTAAAAAATGTTTTTTTAAAAAAAAAAAAATTAAAAAAAGCTTAAATGTTTTGAATTTTTTTTCAATTCATTGAGTTAAGGCAAAGTGATAATTTTTTATATGAAAAAGTTCATTTTCTATATACCCATCATATGTTCGTGTGACGTAATAATCACATAATACATGCAATCATTTTTCAAATCGGTTTTTTTTTTTACTTTCCAACTTTTCTCTTTTGTAAACTTTTTTTTAAAAAACATCCCAACAATTAAAAACCCCTAAAAGGCAAATTTCCTTTGATTTAAAATACAGATAATAAAAAATTTTCTTTTAATTTAAAAAATTTTAAAAAATTTTTAATTTTTGAACATCACAAAATTATCAAATTTTGAATTTTTATCAAAAACCTTAAATAGAAAAAAAATACAAATCTAATTTCATTTTTGAATTAAAGTAGATGTATTACATTTATCATGTGCCCTAGAATTTACCCCCTTTAAACATGAAAAAATGTCTTTTGGGTTTCCCCAATTTTTTGGGACAGTTGCATATTGTCTTTATATAAATATTGAGCAATATTACATTATGTTACGGTTTTTTTTTAAATATTTTAAAATATTTTTAATACCAACGATATTAATAGATTTGCTGTACCAGGAAATCAATTTCAGGAAACCCCGCTAATAAACGGTCCCCGTAATTTCAGGAAGCACCACCCACCTATTACAAATGTTCATTTATTTTCAGAAGGGGCATTTTAATACAGCTGGCTTCAGCGCGAGAAAAGCTGAAGAAGCATGATAAGATAGGGTCTGTAGATTAGGGGATTCTTTTCTCCCATCCCGAACAAGGATCGTGTTCTGCAATATGCATTGTCATCCAAGAATAAAACCCCTTACATTACTTGCTTGTTTGAAATTGCATTACTTGTATTGTCATTTAAGAACAAAACCCATTAGCTCTGTGTAATGTGGTTTGAAAAGACACATTAGTTTACTTAGTGCTGTCGTACTGGTTTGCATTGATCTAAACTCGGGCTCGTTGGTCTGCTGTTTTCTCAAAATTCATTTGTGCTTTGCGCATGCGCCATTGCTTCATAGCTCTAGCTCAATTATACTCAACCTGTGTCCCGCCAGCCTTTTCTGAATGGCCCGCTCATGGCCCATTTTCCCTAAGAAATTTAATTATTTCAGAACAATGAATTAAAATTTTAGCGGAAATCCTCTCAATCAAGCAATCAAATCGACCAATTTTACTGTCGATGTCGTACGGGTGCGAATTGCGAGATTTTTTCTTTCTATTTGTGAATCTGTAATTGCTAGTAATAACAAATAACAGTGAAATAGGGAAGGAACTGGAGTAGTGACCATTTTATGGGTAAAACTGATTTTTAATTATTAACAATTGTTACTGATTTCAGTTTGGAATTCAGTCAAAACTCCTCTTTGCTGCCATTCTGCATTTGATAAATTACTGTTTGAAATAAAAATAAAAGAGGCTTTGTCAAAAGGGAAAAAATCAAATTATCAAACGGCTTGGCAGTTGTTTTTTTTTACATGTTTTGTTTATATGGTCATGAATGAAAGGGAACCGAAACTACCCCATAACTGTGTAAAAAATGCATAAAAACGATTAAAATTTTGTATACTTGTTTGATAGAGATTAGTATAGTTTTAAAAACCAAAACTGAGTTAATATTTTGATCCATTTTCCACATTTTAAGTGTCTAATGTTGCCTTGTTCTTAAGGTGTTTTTTTCCTTAATCATCATGTTGCGGCCCAGCGGGAAAAAAGATTGAGTATCTCTGCTCCTACCGTTGTGAATTCAGCAAAGATTGAATGTTGCTTTGGCACACAATGAATTTTATCATTTTTAAAGCAAAAAAATAACGAAACTTACTCTTGGGGCATATATTGCTTTCAAAGTATTGTTTGTGGTTGTTTTTTATCGCATTTCTTAATGCAAAATTTCCACCTTTTTTGTTGTTGTTACAAGCCTTTTGATAACTATTCACATCGCTCCTTATTACAATTATATAAATAGATATATGAGTATCTTTATCATATTTCTTCCAGAAATCTTTGTTTCCAGAATAGTTGTTTTATTTTTAGAATTCTTTTGAATAAAACTGCATTGCGATTCAATGTTTTATATCATTGGTTGTGTGAATGTATTATTTTCCATTAAACTCATATATAAAGTTAATGTGCGAGTCGTTTATATACATTATTTGTGAAGGATGATTTTGGAACTATATAACAAGTGATATGCAATAATATATATTACATGTTTTTATGTAGACAATATAGTTATTCAAATAAAAGTTCTTAGGTTGCTTCGAAATAGCATGTGCTTTATAATTCTCAATAAGCAATCTGATCAATGGGGCCTTTTGTTATTAATTCCTTTCTTCTGATATAGTAATACGTAATAAAAGTCTCTGAAACAGATTCGTACCTAATAGTTCTCAATAAATTCCTGATAGTAGTAAAGTTCCAGTCTTAGACACAAAATAAATTTTTAAAAGAGAATTGAAACAAAGCCAAGAATTGGAATGGAAGGATAAAAGAGATAATGCTGAAAGGAAATATATATTCTTATCGCGTAAGACGAAAAGTTCAAATATATTTCAGAAGATATTCAAATTAAGAGAGACATATGTTTTCAACAAATTGCAGCGGCTTATCTTCTCTTTCCTTTTGTCTTTTTAGAGTTCAGTTTTAGTGCTTTGTCTTTTCTTTTAGTGTTTTTAAATTTACTAACAAACACAGATGCAGATTTGTAAATTACTTTATTTCTAAAAATATTTTTTATACATTGTTTAATACGGTTAACCCATATGTCGTAAAAGGAGTTACGAAAAAAAATTCTATTAGTGGTTACAGCATGTTGTGACAGTTATTTATGCTGCTTAGAATACTCTTAAAGTAATAATTAATAAAATATATTATAAAGGAATAGCTAAATTTTGCTGCTAAATTTTATTTTGTATAATGCTTAACTATAGATGTTGAATGCAAAATATATTTGTTTTTTCATGCTTGCTTTTAATATTATTTTGTCTTCGATAGACTGACAAAAATATAGAAAATAATGTACGTAGTTTTGAGGGTTTTTTAAAAAAGATGCATAAATTTTTACAGATGATAATAACATGCATTGCATTCTATAAATATCTATTTCTAAAGAGATGTTTTGTATGATCATGAAATTACTTTCTGTTTTGCAATTATTGGCGAAGATTATTTTTAAAATAATTTTGGAATTGTTCAGATGAATCTTGTCTAAGTTGGTGTCTATAAGACCCATAACATTTTCACCACTCGAGTTGGAAAAGGCATATTTGAAATATTTATCCATTAAATTGTACTAATTTTCACAAGATTTATTTCTGTTTTATTAAAAAGTCCCAATAAAGGTGTTGGAAAGCTTGCAGTTCAGTTAAACAAATTGTAACGGCTAAAGAATTATTATATTTCCCAATTTAAAAAGAAAAAAATGTTCGTTTATTTGTTTCTTCTATGGCAGACAAAGGGTTTCGGCATCAAGTTCGTAGGTCGTGATGTTCAGTCGAGCTGCAAATTCAAGTCCTGATTTATTTAAAGGTTTAACAAAAGAAACAGAAAAAGATGAAGAACGTAGAGAACCTGGCGTACATTAAATAAATAGAGGCTCATTGTAGCTCAAATTGAAATGGCTTTGATGTGAAGTGAGTGAGTTTGGTGTTTTATGGCGCAAGAGCCAGTTTTGGCTATACTGCACCAAACATTTATAGGTTTGTGGTCTGGACGGTAAAAGAAGAAAAGGAGAAATTGGATGATAAGATGGAGGGTCGAAAATAGAGAAGGATTACTGGGGTACCCCGGGGTCGTGACACCCGTTTTTACCAAAGATAGTAAACCCCTTGGGAAAAGGAAAAGATCACTAGGGTACCTCGGGATTGTGACACCCGTTCCCACCTAAAGAAGGTGAGCCCCCTGAGGGGGCTTTGATGTGAAGAGTGGGAGTGGTATATCGATTCAAGTGTTGACCTAATCGCCTAACATGGTCTAAAACTATTACTGTTTTCGTTTCTAGATGCTGATCTACAATACCACAAACAAACACTGTCAAAAACCCTTATCATTCTAATTATAAATCCACTTAAGACCCAACTATTGCCCATCCGGTATAGTGGTTAGCGACGCTGACTGCTGTGCCGAAGGACCTGGGTTCAAATCTCTTTGTAAATGTATAGTGTCTTCGCGGCATGGGTGTACTATAAATAGCCGTCGAGAAGAATGTCCTCTCTTGAGGTTGGTGGAAGGGGAAAAGAAATGGGAGGGTGAGAGGTGGGATGGAACACTCTCCCAGGGTGTTCTTTTCAAAATTGGAGTGGAAACGAGCCAAAACGTACTGCCATGTGCATGGTGCTCAAGGTTACGACTAGTGACAGGCGCACAACCTAGCCCTTTGCCATAATGAATTTCTTGGGCCTCGATCTGGCAAATGCCGATCAGATGGCATTAGTAACAACAACAGCAGACCCGTCTTGTAGAAGAGCTGAGGTATATTAAAAGGGGATTCAACGTCTTCACGTTGGTGTCATGTGCAAGAGTTGTGTGTCGACTTTGTCATGTGACTATGGTTCAAAATTACAAGATAGATTGGGGACCTGAGAGAATACCTCAATATACAAAGTTGGCGAGAAAGGGTTATCTCTGAGTCTATATATATAAGTCTCTGAGTTGTAATAAAACTAAACATAATCACCAAAATATCTTTTCTTTCAAAAAAGATGAAATTTTAACATCTTTACATTTCTTTTATTTCCTACAATAATTAAACTAAGAAATTTTGCTAAAAATTTAATGCACTACGAAACAATATTTAAATAAATCTCACTTTTGTAAAAGCATTGCTTTCAAAATTAAAAATCAACAATGTGCTTTTAATAACCCTTATGTACAAAAAGCTTTTTATGTACCGTAAAATCCGGCGTATAACACGCATTTTCGTATAACGCGCCCTTGTACTTTCAAGTTGCATTTTTTAACTTTTAGATATATTCGCAGTATAAAGCGTACCCTCTTTTATATGAAGGAACCTGAAATGTAATTACGTAATTTTCATATGTTTTGAAGTCATTTATTCGAGGTATTTTCCCAGGTTTTTGAAAAAATAACCTCCAAAACAACTTTTTACATTATAAAGGGAAATTTTAAAAATTTTCCGTTTTAAAAAAAATATTTATATAAAATAAAAACTTTATTTAAACAAAATATATATATATATAAAATATTATATATACATATATATATATGTAAAAAAAAAATAGATATATTATTTATAATTTTTAACCCTAGCCTTTGGATGATGCAAGATCATGTAATTTTTGTCACTTTTTCCAGACACTAATCCTTCCCTATAGACTTAGAAACCCACCTCTGTCAGGGGGAAGAACAATAGACTCTAGGGAGCCCATAAAGATGTCTTTTGGGAATTTCACTTTTATCTCTTCCGATTTTCCCCATATAAATACCTTTTTTCCCCAAGTCGGGGGTTTTTTTTGCCTTGAAAAAGTTTGTAACACGGGCCCAGTGCTCTTCCATGAAGGAAACCCGTAACTCAAAAAAGATTTTAAAATCCATAGCTGTCGTTACTGGGTCGTTAAAATGTGTCATATATATATAAGTTTATATTTCGATCGTACTTTTTGGTGTTAAAAGTGCGCGTTATACACATAATTTTACGATAATTAATTAAAAAGTAGAATTTAACATCTTATAGTTATTAAAGTATAATTAATTTAACAAATATTTACTGATTCTCCCTTAAAAAATAAACGTCTAGTGACATTCATACTGTTTTCTGTGATAAAGCTTTAAAACGTAGGAAATAAATTAAATTTTTCAATTCACATAAAATACTTCAAAATATTTTTCCATTAGCAAATACTGTATAAGTAGTTAGATAAAACTTATTTCACTTTTTCATTAGTTTACCGGTTGTTAAGCTGGCTTACCTTCCCATTAATTAAACTTTAAATTTCAAAAGAGAATTTTATCGACCAAGTATAAAGTACTGTTATCATATTTTCCCAGATTCTAGTTATTTTTCTTTCGTTTATTGCATTTACCAGACCGAGGAAAGTATTTTTCTTATATGCTCAGTTTTTCTCTCATGAAGAAGTGCAGAGGGCATTTTTAATCAATTTTATATGTTATAAAACATTTCATATCATTAAACATGCAAAAGAAAAAATCCCTGAAGGGAAAAACTGTGCGGAGAATTTTTGTTTCTCTTATGCGCAGAATGCTCTGTTTTTGCTTAGAAAATAGTGTGTTGTATTCTACTATGTGTGTTAGTTAGTAAAATTTTGTTATTTTTGAAATGCTAACGTTAAGTGAAATTTATTTTTCATCACAAATTAGGAATTTCAATATACATAACACTCACGTGTGTATTGAGTTCTTTTTAAATTAGTATGGGTGAGGTTATATTTTAAAAAAGTTTAACATTAAGGAATTATAGTGATAAACCTCATAAAATTTCGAAACCTGAGCACATAACGAAAATAGTGACATCTGAAAACGTACATCACTTCCAAACTTCCACACCATACAAAAAGATTTCATTATGTACCATTTTATGCAATTTCATATGATTCCAATAAAAATTAATGCTCAATTACTTTTTAAATTGTTTGATGCTGTATATGAATCTACCACAAACAAGAAGATATATATATATATATATAAAATTTAACTCAATGCCTTCTTCATTAAAAGAACGTACTGGCGTAATCTGTTGCAGCTAGTTGTAACTAATTTAAAAATAAATTTAAAATTAAAAATAAAATTTCATTAATGAATTAATATTTGAAAAAACTGTATTAACATCAAGTGTCATCCAATACAAGTTTTAAAAAAATGTATTTGAACTTGAACGGATGAGTAGAAGTATTTTATTAATGATTTAAAATTTGAACAAGATATGCATATAAATATATATAGGGAGAGAGTGAACTAATAGTAGGAATTGAGGAAAAAACCCTCCTTAGCTCACATATATTTATTCTAGAAAATATGTGTAAAATATTTTGAAATAAAATTTAATTCAATAAAACAACTCAAATAAAATTCATTATTTTGCGATTAAAAACGCTTTTATAAATTTTATAGAGTCATAGTTTCTAATAAATGCAGTTCGAAATTCCTATTCACTATTTTTTTTATTTATTAAATGTTTAAAAAATAAATGTTATTAAGACCACTTAAGTTCATTTTATATCCAGTATACTGAATTGCTTTATAAGATTTTTAATGAATATTTTGAAATAGTACAAACATAAAAAAAATTTTATACAAGAATATTGTTAAGAATATTTATTAACGCAAAAAAAGATAAATAAAAATAAAAATAGATAATACGATTGGTAATTTTTTAATACTTCATTTATTCAGTTCTCATTAAATCGTACAATTTTTAGCAAATAGTCATTTTGTTGGAAAATAGATTTCAGAATAGATGTGGAGAAAAAATGGAAAGTATTTGCTGTAAATTATTCTTATTGAAATCCCTTTTATTTTAAAAAAAAAATAAAGATTTAAAATTTTATTCAACATTTATTAAAGAAAAAACTTTTTTCCCCGTTAAGTTTTTATCCAAATCGATTTTTTTTTTCGATTTTAAAATTAATAAAAGAATATTATTGATCTCAGAATAAAAAAAAAAATTTTAATTTAAAAAAAATTTTTTTTTAAAATAATTATATTTAAAAGAAGAGAGATAAGATAATGCTTAATTTTTTGCAAACATCTAAAACTACTTTTTGTTTTGTTATGTGTAATGAAAAACTAATTGAATTGTTTAAAGAAAAAATTAATCTGTTTTAGAATTTTATGTAAAGAGTTTCTTAACTTGAATAACGGTTTGAGAATTTTTGTTTTGTAATTTGCAATAAAAATGTGCCTCAACTTTTTTTTATTTCAATTTTATTTTTATCTGAAATCCATGCACAAATGCCATTCTTCGAATTTAATTAACTATTCTTGACAAAAATACACTTTTATAATTTTAATTTCAAATCTAGGCTTACTGTTTTATACATTTTGCAACTTAAAAAAATTGTCGTTGTGTAGTTTTTAAAAAAAATGGCTTAAAAAAACAAAATTTATGATGAAGTATTAATTTATTGTGTTCAATATATATTGTCACGATAATAATTTGGGGCAAACAACCTTTTACATCATTAAAAGTTTCTATTTATTTGACATTTATCTTTTTGATATTTATTGAAGGGCTGTTAATGATTTTTTTCTTCGTGACACACAGTTCTAGTTGTATGATTGCCCAGATAAAATCTTGGGAATTGTAAGAAAACACTTTACTAAGGACTTTTTCTGAGTTAAAATCGAAATAATAGCGAAGAAATGTTTTTCATTGACTTTATAGCCTTCAGCGCTTCTATTGAAAATATTATTTCAATTTTTTTTCCTGAACAGACAAGTGAAAAAGGAGTTCTGTATTTCAATTATTACTGAGTCATCCCATGTAAAAATTAGAGCAAAAGAAATTTCTGGAATTTTTAAATTTCTGTGAACTTTTTTCGTGCAAATAATGAATAATTTAATAAAGTTAATAGATTTAAATTTTTAAAAATACGTAAAAACGTGATTTTTAAAGGATTTGCTGTGATGTTTAAAAAAAGACGAATAAGATAATTATTGGAAAGTTGTTTTCCATCAAAAAAGGGCTTAACATATAAAATACATTTCAAGTTATGCAGAAATTTTATTTATAAGCGGGCTATAAAAATAATGCCATCTTGGTTTTGTTTCACATTGAAAATTTTAGTTATTTTTAATTGACTAATAAAATTTTAGTTGAATATTTAAATTATTTAGTAATTATATATATTGTTTACTTTAAAAGTTCTCTTCTATATTATTATCGTTTGCTTTAATTCAATAATTCATGAATTCTAATTCATTTGAATATTTAATTTATTTACTGAATAGAATCATCTGTTGTTAAAGTTATGTTGCTTAAATTGGCATCTTTTGTAATTATTCGAAATTTATGTCAGTTCAGTCGGAAGAAAAGAATTGTGTTGGCAGAATTCAAGCTGGTTAAAGTTATTACGCATTTAATTATCATTCAACCGGGGATCTTTTTGATCATTTGTGGAATTTTAAGAAGAAAAGAGTCAGTGGAATAAACTTTGCTGCTATTATAATCAGTTTTTATCTTAAAAGTAAGGATTCATTCATTAATTAGAAATTCAGATGTTATATCAACGAAAATGCTACGATAAAATTAGCATGGACAAATTTTCTTTTGTTAAAAATCAAGGCCTATTATCTGTAACGAATGTAACAACTATATAATATTTACTATTATGAAAACGCTATTAGATTTTCACTTCGATTCAAGTACAATAATTATCAGTATTAGAAGTAGTATGTAACCTGCCAGGTATGTACCAGAACTCTAACCGACTTTGAAGATGAAAATTTCCAGTTGAGCTGACGTAGCACATGAAGCTGAAGAAGTGATGGTGACTGAAATAGTTGTCAATAAAACGTGCAGATACATCAACATGTAAATGTACGGTGTTTCTAATAGTACAGCATTTGTAAAATCACATGAGACGGAGTAACTTAGCAAATGATAAAAGCACATGCAACGTGTTCGATAAAGATGCTGTTGCAACCTAAGCATGCCATTTAGATTGTGGAAAGATTGCAACTGACGACAACTGACTATCGATGACAGCGTATGTAATGGATAGTTTCGGAACTGGAAAAAGATGAGGTAATGTGTGAACGTCCTTCACACGTTGAAGAAGATATTCTTAATTTAACCATTAAAAACAGTCCGAATCCAATTGTTCCGCAACCGGTCATAGTAGAAATTGTTAAGGACCACATTCAGTTTACTACAGATCAACGAGACAGATTTGGTACCCGTGTTTTCTTGTTTTTCTAGTACAAAAGAAAAAAAACTGAACCTTTTTAAGTGAATCGTAACATATGAGAACCGGATAATCTTGTATCGTAAAACTGTAGAACTTGATTCTCGTAATCGTTTGTATGGACATTGAAATCAGGACTTAATCCCGAAGAAGATAATGTGTTAAATGTGTGTTGTGATGTTCTTTATATATACCATCCGAAACTTTTTTTTTTACTCAAACTTCAAGACTTATTGAGATGGGATTCAGCTCCGAGCGCTATAGCCATCAAGCATATTTTAATTCATTAAGATTATTAGCAAAATATTTCTTAAGAAATTTGCTATTGATAGGTGAAAAAACTTCAAAAGAATATTTTTAAACAAATTTAATATATAAGGTATAAATTAGAAAAGATACCTATAAGAGAGAATAAAATTTAAATGTATCACTTCAAAAATAATTTAATTCAAAAGATTTTTTTCAGTGTTCTACTGTAAAATTTTCATTTATCAATGAGGTTTTAAAATAGTTATTTTCATAAATCCAAATTTTACTACATTTATAAATATTAATTAGATTTAAAAAACGAATTTTCGATAGGGAAAATGTTTTCTGAGCATGTTAAAATGTATGTATTTTAAACCAAATTTTTCTAAGTGTATTACACAAAATTTTATGTATTTTTTTTTTCATATGACACATCTACGAATTTCATAACACCAGACATATACTTGAATGGATGAAAATACTCTTCTGTAGAGAGTAAAATATAAACTGCATTTAATTTATACCTAACTGTATTTTGTCATATTCTGTCAGACTGCATTTTGTGTAATATTAATCAAACAAATCCCTTTGCGAATGTTTTGTTCAATGCAGACAGACTCCTTTGAATATCATTAGTAATAAACATTCAAATTTAGTTAAAACTGTTTTTAAATTATGCACAGAGTTATTCAATTCTCCACGCTATGAATTTTTCAATAGAACTAAAATCGCTTTACTCACAGAAAATAGAATTTAAATTATTTCTTGGTATTTAAGTTCCCATCTATATTAAGATACAATGTAATATAATAATACACCTTATGTGTCGAATTTGGTAATCGGCAGTATAATAACTTTTGCAAGGACTCTATCCTTTCCTTCCTTTTCGGCTGCAATGAAGCCCATAGCTGAGTAGTATTCCTGTCAAGCCACTTTTGATCAAGCTCTAATTCCACAGAAAACCTATCGAATATTTGGAGTGATTCACATTAAATCTGTCTGATATAAAAGCCATTACGTTAATGAATTGGAAAATGTGTGAAGGGCTATAACTCAAATAGCTTCATCATTCAAACCATGGTTCAAAATTGCAAGAACCATCGCCAATAGCTATCGGATACCAACCAATGGAGAATTCGGTAAAACATTTCTAACAGTTTCTTCGATTTTATAATCTTGGAGACCAAATTAAGCGTATCTGATACATCCAAAGAGTATTTGAGATAAAAAATATTTACAAAGGAAAATTGTGTTTTCACATATTGCTACTGGAACTGAGATTTATGGAGGAAAAAGCTGTTGATACTATTCAATATCTTTTATATACAATTTTGAATTATCAAAAATGGAAAACAAATTAGTATATATGATTGCAATATCGAAAAAACCCATTCCCCACTCAAAAAATAAATCTTCCTGTATTTTTGAGCATCCAGAGAGAAACAAAATGTAGTTCAATACCTTATCGATCCACACAGCAGAAAAGACTATTTTACCATTATTTTATCCATCTAGCAGAAAATGACTTCAACAGTTGATCCGCAGAGATCATTTTTAATCTGCTTCGAAATGGATGTGTTCTCGTGGAGGAAAAAGTGCTTAAGGCGGAAGGCAATTTAAGAGACCGAATAAAATGATGTGTTGTGAGATAAATGCATCCATTCGATCGCACTTTTAAAGATCTGGGCATTTTCCAGATAATTGCTTCATCTCTTTTTTTATATTGTCTTTTTTTTTGCGTGTGTTTCAATGGCAACAGTGTTGCTTTTTCTTTATCATGAGTGTTAAATTCACCACAAATGGTTAACGGCGTAATTTCTTCCTGGTTAGCAAAGTTAAAATAAACGATAAAATAAATAAGAGAAAAAAATATATTATTAAGTGTATAAAACCAAAATTCACTTTTGTTTTATGTCTAGACAAGTAAAACATTCCTATCTCCTTGCCGGTGAAGAATGAATATTTCATAAATCATCAAATTGTTATAAGATAGTAAAATCATGCACGCAAACAAAAGAACCATTTTCCATTCTTAAAAAAGTGTCAAAAAATAAATACAGTAAATGTATTGTCAGGTTAAGCTTATAATTTTTTTAAATATAAGAACTGATTAACTTATTGATAAAAATATTTATATTGATGAAAATAATGTGTTCAAATAAAAATATAACTTACTTACCTGACTTTGTATCAATTTTTTTTAAGAAATAAAAGCTAAAATAAGCCTTTCAATAAAAATTTTTCAATAAATACAAAATGAAAACATATTCTACTACAGAATTCAATTCGGCATTGTGCTCCTTTTCTTAAAAAATGAAAGGGATATGGGAGACAAAGCTAACTTTTCTTACATATTGTTAGATAAATCTTTCCTTCCTCACACAATGGCACGACAGTCCAGGATGGGCCTTGGCTTTCCTAAGAATTCCTTTCCATGTTGTCCTATTCTTGGCCTGACTTTTCCAGTTTCTGACATTAATGGTTTTCAGATCTTTTTCTAGGCATTCGAGATCCACCTTAGCCTTGGTCTTCCTCTTTTTCGAATACCATATGGTCGGAATACCACAAAGATCTTTTTCGTGACTTGATTATCGTCCAATCTTATCAGGTACCCTGCCCATTTTAACCTTTGTATTGCGGTGAATTTAACAATATCTGATTCTAAAACGCTTTAAAATTCTAAATGGATTCTCTTCTCCAAATATTATCACATTTTAAAAGTTCAAAAATACTTCTAAGAACTTTTCTTTTTAATATAGCAAGACTCCTCGTCTGTCTCGATCATCGCCCACGTTTCTGCAGTATATCGTTGGTCTAATTATCAGACTGCGTAACTCCATCTGGTATGCTAATTTGATACAGTAAAGCTAGGCGCCAAGTTGTTGTTTATGTTCGCCAAGTTGTTGTTTATGTTCGTCAGGATAGGCTATAATATTACAATATGGTTTACTTTGATATTTTATCTGGATAATGTAGTTCCATGGGATAACTATATTAGTGTTAGTTTTTTGTTTTGGTTTTTTTCCGCGGGATCTCTGCTCAGCAAAAGTAACACATTGTTACAAATTTTGTGTAATGAACGCTTAAAATAGTGTAAATAAGTTATATCTGGAAGTGTAATACATTAATATTACTTTCTGTTGTATTTATTTTATGTTAAAATCTTGCCACCACCTCTCCCTTCGAAATCTAGATTTATTATGAAATTAAAAAAAGTAGTGATTAGACTGATCGAAGGAATAAATTAAAAGAGGAGCGCGCACTGAGGCATGGTGTGGACAAAACAAAAGGATTAAGGAATCGCGCCAAAAAGCGCTTGGCGCGTTGCACTCCTAAATCAAATCAATTACACCGGTGGAGTTACGTAGTCTGATAATTAGGCCGACAATATGTGAGAACGGGCTTTGTTAGTGATTTGTAAATGAGTAGCTTTGTGTTTCTTTGTTGATGAAATTAGGTTTTAAATACTTTTGAAATCCATAAAAACACCTGTTGCCAGCAGTGGCTCTATTGCAAAGCTCTGGGGGTATGTTATTGAGTGTCTTCAGTTCAGAGTCTAAATATTTGAAATCATTGGCAGCTTCAAATCTGCATTCCCCTATAACAAAATAAGGTTCCTTAAAACTGGTACTTTACTTGAATTTGGTTTTAGTTTGATTTATGGTAAGATGCGTTTTATTTGCTTCAGCTACCAAATGAAGGAAGATATGTTTAAGTGCATCAGATGACCGAGCGTCGTCAGCAAAAGCAAAACTCTGTTCTGATTTATTAAAAATAGTTCCCCTCTAGTTTTAATGTTAGGGGTTTTTTTTATAATCTTTTGAAGCAAGATTGAAAAAGGAGGCAAGCTATTGCATCTGAAAGGGCCATTTGAAAAAAAAATAGTTTCCGACAAGCTGTTCTAAACCTTTATTCTTAGTTCGGTTTCACTTAGAGTGATAGCGACTAGGTTAATCAGCTTTATGGATATGTTTAATTCTCTCATTGACATTGTGAGTTATTTCCTACTATTTACTGAGTCATAAGCTGTTTTTAAAATCTATAAACAAGTAGTAGGTTTTGATATTTTAATAAATACTTTTTTTAAATTTGTATAGAGATCATTTTATTTTTAAATTTACTACAAAAAGGATATTTTAAGAAAATTTTAGAATTTATATGAATTAAAAACTGGTATCCCCTAATTTTCTAAAAATTTTGAGGCACTTATATACAGTCGAACCACCATATAACTAACCTCTATATTGCGCTTTTCTATATAGCGAACTTTTTCCTGGAACCAAGAACATTTCACGATTTTCTTCGTAAAATACCCAATAGCGAAGTACATTTTCTATATGACGAAATTTGTCTCTTGTAATCCAGTTTTTGTTTTCCCTATTTTTGAAGTATTTTTCTAGACATTTCAAGCTATTCTCTCTTTTAGCAAATTTTATGGTGGTCATAAATCTTGAACTGGTTTTATTAGGCACCTAACTCGCCGAGAGCAACAGAAATCTGGACATTTAATTCAAGAAGTGCAACTTTTAAGCCCCATTGTTCAGTTCACGAGAAACATCTTCATCCCCTTTCACCCTCAGTAGAGTCTCGTGTCCATGAACTAGTCTCCGTTCATTTGTAGTATTGATCAGTCGTACTGGTAACTTCGTTTCTTGTATCTCGAAAATGTCAAAACGTAAATGCTTGAGCATCAAAGAAAAAATTTTAATTCTTAAGGAAGTGGATAAAGGCGTCAAGAAACTTTTCTTCCAGTTTTTTTTTTCATAGGTTGATATATAAAATAAATACATATTAATCTACTAAAAGGTGTGAATAATAACGCTTTTTAAATATATGGTTTTTATGAATTTAAAATATTTTTTATATGATTTATAAAGGAAATTGAGAATTGAACCTCTATATAACGAATTTTCCATACAACGAACTTTTTTTCGGGATTTAGCGAATTCGTTATATATCGTCGATCGATTTCGTCACATTAAAAGACGCCGCTAAATACCTAAATATACATAACCAATAGGGGAAACTCTTCCCTCCTATACTCACTGGAACATAGTATTAATAATGACAGCCTTTGACGACATTTTTGAATTGGCTATTTTTTGTTTGGTGAAATTGGACAATTGTAATATGTATATATAATTTTGTAATTATATGAAAATCCAATTATTGAAAACTCTAAATAAAACAAATTTTATTCTAAATAAGAGATAAATATTATTTTTCATTTGTATGATATTTTTAAAAGTTATTTTCAAAAACAACTACAAATTCATTAAGGCTTCAAGCTAGTAAAAGTAACAATAAAAATGCCTTAAATTGTTCTGAATTTTTAAACAATAGTAACAAATGTGTTTAAATCAAAAATAACATTTTTCTTATTTCATGCTATTCTACAAATTATCTCTGTAAAAAAGAATAGTTTTTAAAAGTAGTTCATGCTAAAAAAAAAATAGATATGAAACTGGCTCTTATTTTGACCAAAAATAAATTTTAGAAACAAACAATTAAATGGGACAATGTTTTCTTCAGAATATTTATACAAAAGGCTTTCAAGTTTATTAAAAACTATTTAATGTTTTGCCTGACATCCAATCCTTTTGTTTACGAATATTTAAGTTTTCCCTAAAATAATAACAAGAACGAAAAGTATTTTTAATGCCAAAAACGATGTTTTTGAAAATATTATTGTACAGAAAACACTGTAAATATATTATTGTACAGTTCTTTCGTGCCTTTGAAAATTAATTTAAAGTCGAATTGATTTACCGAAAATCGAAATTAAGTTTCGATATGTCGAACTTGTCATCTGCATAAAGGTCACACAGAAAATAAAAACCGTTTAGTTATAAAAAATGAAAATCACAATATATATCTGAAAATATAATTATGTTACATAGCTTGAAGCTTCTTCAAATCTATACATTATCATTTCCTCTATTGCTAGATCTGGCCTATAGGGTTGTATTGGCATTCACCACATATGTAACTAGACTTTGAATCCATTCCTTAAATTATTTCTTAACTCACACGATGATTTCCCAGCTGTGTGATATAAATTAAAAGCCTTATATATATTTTTTCTTCGCAAGAAAAAAAAATGCCTTATAATATTTACAATCCTCAAAATTTACCTAAAATAACGTATAATAAGTCGATAATTTTCATCGTGATCGAATATAACCTGAGAAATTTAAAACTTATTCGGTAACCTTTGTAACAATAGATAATTATGAGTTATTCAAGAACCCCAAACAGATTTCTGCATCTTTAAAATTCTATAAATTTCTATTGTGTAGGAGAGAAAAAAACACATGCATATGTAATAAATTGCTTACAAATAACACTTGTCTAAATGCATTTCTCTCTCTCAGTAGTTATTTTTATGTTCTAGATAAGTGATTCTCAACCTTTTTTTTGTTGTTGTTGTTGCGATACACCTGTAACAATTTCAAAATTTGGCGGTACACTAACAATAAAATAAGTTTAAAAGAGTTTTACTTATATATAATACACTATGTAAAATAGTTTATGATGATAATATTTTCAGTGTTAAATAAAATAATATGTATGACAAATACAACATAATATTTATTGAGTAATTAATTATAAATATAAGAATACATTTAATGCGAAATTTGAGCTTGACAATTTTTGGTAATTTCGCTTATATTTGGTGGTAAAAATGATGATGCCCCTCTCATTTCGTCGTCTACATTTAAAAAAAGTTTCGATCTTTTTTTTTTTTTTTTTCGTTTTATATTTGTTAACATTAAAAATCCGAGTTCACCCAAATAAGATGTAGAAAATTGCACACTATTTATAAAGCTTTTTTGGCTGTTATGGGATAATTGCCTCAAGTTTTAATCCAAAATGAATTCATTGACTCTTCCGAATTCTCTGAAATTTTATCCCAATTATTACAGAGCGAAATTAGTTCTTCCTCTCCATTCAAAGTTAATTCATATACTGGTTTATTCAATTCCTACACAGACTATTAGCTCACACTTTCTATATATTTATTTATTTATCTTCGTGGAATTTTCAATCGTTAATAAAATACATTTTAAAGCGCACAATTGAGCTGAAATTTTATATACATGATTATTTTGGATGACAATACAGTAATTTAACTATAATTCAAAAAAATAATTGATTAAAACTAATTATTCAAAGAATTATACAAAAACACAGCCACGTTGGCGACTTAGCGACCATTTTGGTAACTTGTGTCGAAAAAGGTTTTTTCTCGCTTTTTAAAGCGCTCATTTGAGCTGAAGTTTTCTATACATTATTGTTTTGGGTAAAAATACAATAATTTAATTATAATCAATTAAAATTAATTGACTGAAACTAATTATTTCAAGAAATACAGATACAGCCACGTTGATTTCATTTTTAGCGACTTGGGTCAAAACTTTAAAAGACTTTTTTTCTCACGTTTTAAGGCATTCAGTTGAAATGAAATTTTATATACACGATTATTTTGAATGACAATACGATACTTTAATGATAATTAATAAAAACTAATTACCACTTATAATGTTGTGATTCCATCATATATATATGCATATTTATATTAATTGTAACTATTTAATAAAAAGCAGCTAAAATAAAAAAAAATTCTTTGTTGATCTAAGTAGGAATTAACTTAAAAAAAATTTTTTTATAATACTTGCTCGTTATAACAAATGGATTACAGACCCAATCAAATTTTTTTATATCAAATTTGGAAAGTAATGAATATACTCTCATCTAGTGTTGTCAAATGGTCAATAACAATTTTATGAATAGTTTATTTCTATAAAACGGCCGAATGATTCAGTTCCGGATTTTTTCAATTTCCACTCAGAGTATAATTTATAATTAAAAAAAATGGCGTCACACTTTAAGAATTTAGTGACACACAAAATTGCCGTGGCACAGTAGTTGAAAATCACTGTTCTAGATGATTATAATAAAAATACCACATTAGAACATTCGTTCAGATGTATCACTCTCATAGCCGGTCTAATCTTTCTCATGGAATCGATATATCCAATTGACTTAATGATATTGAAATAGGAAATCATCGTTCTCGATTACTAAGCCTTAACCATTTATAACAATTCAAATTATTCGAATATCCGTAGTCTATATAAGATGTTAGGCCTATTATCAGGTAATTAACGAGATGAGCTTTGATTTATCTTCGAACTTGATGTTAGGAGAGTAATGTTTGCATGATCAGTGCTATGAATATACGAATGCATTGCGCATTCGAAATCGGTGCAATTGAAATTGATAGTAAAATGGCTCTAATGATAATAAGGAGAATGCTGCCATTTGATATTTCTGGAGAATCGATCACCTGTTTATAAAAGGCTGCAGAGAATAAAAATTTTCCCTTTTAAACATTTTTTTTAAAAAATGTTAAATAGCATTCAGTGAGAAATTACTATTTATTTATAATCAAATCCATTCCAAGCTTGAAACTTTCTCGTTAATAATCCTTCTATTTATATTTAGAAAGCTTAGGAGCAGAGACGTACACAAGAATGGGGCTTAGGGATTTAAATCCCTCCTCATTCACCAAGAGATTTTAGTTTTATTATAAAGATTATGTTTCAGAATTTTCATCTACGTGTTTTTTTTAATGTAAATCCCTACTATTAAAGTAGAAGATTAGAGTGTATACCTATCACAGATTTGCGGACAACTGTATTGAATTTGAATTCTCTCTTTTGGTTCATATTTATAACATAAGTATAAACCAAGAAAATAATAATTTTGTTGTTGTTAATGTACGAGTAAATTAAATATGTTTTCGAGCAAAGCTATAATCTTATTAATATTATAAATGCGAAAGTATGTTTGGATGTTTGTTCCTCTTTCACGCAAAAACAACTGAATGGATTTTCATGAAACTTTACAATGATATAGCTTATACATCAGAATAACACATAGGCTATAATTTATAACGATATTGTGTGAAGTCTCCAAAATATAACGATAATTGTCAAGTAAGTAGGAAAAAATTCTGTCATCTGCAAAAAATCCCGCGACAGGATATATCTATCTTTTATGTGGGAAGCAAATATTTTCCCATTTTATTTTGTCTACGCCAGGCGCCAGGAACTGTGATGGCTTGAACAGGCGGAATGTGAGGCAGATTACAATTGTAACATGAAATAAATACAACAGAAAGTAATATTAACATATTACACTTCTAGATATAAATTATTTACACTATTTCAAGCGTTCATTACACAAAATTTATAACAATGTGTTTCTTTTGCTAAACAGAGATCAGCTTAAGATGGTATTTTCAAAAATCGACCCACAAGAGAGTTACGGGGAGTTATAAATAAAAAAATCATTTTTATCAGCTATTAGATCTACAGACATAAAATTTAACAAACATGTTTTTAATGTGCAATTCACGTAAAATTAACTCATTAAAAACTTCTTTATCCTTCCATCTGTATTGCTTAGTTTTTCAATTCACCCGTGCGAAGAACGGGTATATCAGCTAGTAACGAAATATGTAATTGTTTTGTATTTGGAGCTGTATAGCTCTTGTTTAAATTGAAAAGAAATGTGTAACTAAAAACTAATATTCTTAAAACGGTAAAATTTTCTTTCTTAAAATGATTGCTATGGAGATTATCTATAATTGTCTCAAGCCGGAGGTTGCTGGTATATATATATATAGTTGAAATCGTTGAAAAAACAGACATTGTTATAAAAATTATTACATTTATTGTAGATTAATTAATTTATGATCACTTTATGATTAATTCAATAACCCTTGGGAGTAATCTTAATTAAGCTTACAAGATTATAAAATGTACACCTATCTTTTGATCCTACTGGAGATCTCTTGTCAGCTCTTTTCTAAGCCGCTAAATCCTTCTCAAATCAGCTTCTCTAATATTTCAAATTCTTCGAGCGGCAATTATAGCTCGAATGATAACTTGAGGACATACGACTCACGATTAACAATCCCCGATTAACTTTAACACATCCCTTGTAAGGGTTTAAATAGCATTTACATTACCATAAAATCAAGTCATCCCTAGGACGGTGGTTTTAAACTCAAACCACAGTTGAAGAATAATTTCCCCACGAGGATTAGCTGAAGAACCGCGGATAGAGCCCATCACATAATTTTATTTATTTTTCATCCTTATACGTTGTAAAAAGTTTTCATATAATGCATAATAAACAGTTGTAAAGGTTTACTAAAATATATATTTTTTGATTTCTAATAGGCTGTGGATTAGTGTTTTACCATTGCAGACTTAGTACATTCCTTGGAAGCTGGCACCTCTTTTTAGTGCGGCACCATATACACGGGTACCAATCGCTGCAAGTAATTTTGATACCCAGTTTCCTCTCCAGAAGGAGGTACCTGAGCTCTGATGATGCGAATCTGTACTAGGATTTAATTTTCCGAGAGCACCTAAGCCAAACAGACACTCTAGGGATCTTAAACATGCCATATAACCATACGACCTGTCTATTTTCTGCATCACGAAAATCTACTGATTTATCTGGGGTAAAACTCACAATCTTGGGAGCAGAAAGCCAGCAACAAACCAACCCCGCCACCCAGCAGGCCTTACTAAAATAATTAATTTATAAAATACAGTCGAAACTCTATATTACGAACCTCTATATAGCGAATTTCTCCATGAAGCGAACTTTTTCCTGGAACCAAGAACATTTCATGATTTTCCTCGTAAAATAACCTCTCAATAGTGAACGAATATATAACGAACTTTTTCTCTTGTGATTCAATTTTTTTCTCCCTATATTTAAGGTATTTCTCGCAACATTTCAAATTATTCTTTCTTTTTAGCGCATTTTATGGTGGTCATAAATCATGAGCTGGTGTTATTAAGTGCCTAACTCGCCGAGAGTAATAGAATTCTGGGCGCTTCATCCAAGAAGTGCGATTTTTAACCCCCATTGTCCAGTTCACCGCAAACATTTTCGATATCCCCTTTCACCCTCAATGGAGTTGTCTCGTATCCCCGTGTCCTCGAACTAGTCTCCTTTCATTTGTAGTGTTGATCAGCCGTAGTGGTAACTTCATTCCTAGTAGCTCAAAAATGTCAAAACTTAAGCTTGAGCATCAAGGAAAAAATTAATTCTTCAGGAAGTGGATAAAGGCTTCAAGAAAGGCTTGCAGTTTTTCCTTATTTCTTTTCTTTTTTTTTAATACATGAGATAAATAAAATAAATATATATTAAATGACTAAAAGGTGTGAATAATTACTTTTTTTAATCTATATAGTGTTTATGAATTTAAAATATTTTTTATGTAGTTTATAAAGAAAATTGAAAGATGTGAACCTCTGTATATATAACGAATTTTCCACATAACGAACTTTTTTTCGGGATTTAGCGACTTGGTTATATAGAGGTCCGACTGTATATTATATAAAAATTATTAGCATAAATAATTTTTTAAACTAGAGAAAAAACATTTCATCAGATCATTTAACGATTAATTTTATTTTATTTTCTTATAATCGTGGTATTTTGAAGTTGCACGAGTGCTATTGGCTACGGACCTTGTAATTTTGAGCCTCTGCCAAAATAATTATCATTTAATGGCAGAATATTTTGATTATTTTTAACAGTGGCATGTCTTCAATGTGAATAACAGTGATGACGAAATATATAATATACATGCTTTTAATGTGTTCTTTGGTTCAATTTTTTTGCTTTAAAAACCACAAATATATAATTTTTTTTATAATTTTAGAACATTATTTTTGAAGATTAATTTTGAAAACCTCTCTTTACAATATTTTCTAGTTTTTAGAATCTCTTTTTCATATTTTGCAGCACTTTTTACAGTTTTAATTCATTTCTTATCATGAATGAACGAAAGCAAGGATACATAAACAATAAATTTAATTCATTTTGTGAAGAAAAAAATAAATATTGTTCTTTTTAGTAAGTGCTACTATTTTAAATTTCGATAAATGAACAAAAAAGGCCTATTTAAGTTATTTTATTCAAATTATTATGTTCAACTTTGTACTTAAAAATTTATCAGGGTTCAAAATCAAGTAATAAACAGAAACTCAATAATCTCAATTTTCTAATGAAAAACGAAAATTCTCATACATTTTGAAACAGTTTTAATATTTACTCTATTCAAACGTCCACAACTATTTTTTTTTCTACGACTGTTTTCAAAAATAACAAGCAAAAGCGGAAATACTGTTAGCGATGTGGTAATAAAATATTAACAAGGAAACCAAAAAGCAAGATATATGAACCAGCTTGTTGAAAAGTTTTCTTACACTGAAATAATTTTGTGGTCTGTTTTCTTATCGAGCTGGAATAAGTTTCTTTTATATTATGCTATCAAGGAAGTTGTTTATCTTGTATAAAAGACAATCTCTATAATTAATTAACATTACAAAAAAAATGAAAAATTACAAACTGTTAATAACATATATTCATTTTAAAGCTACTTTTCTATGAAAATATGGTAATGGGTATTAGCCCTATTTTTCAGCCCATAACAAGCGCTTTGTTTTACTGTGAGCAATTACTTCAACCCAATAACAGTCAAATCAAACATTTTTTTAAAGGAAAAAAAAAGGCTATAATTTATTTGAATATAATGGACTTAACTTAGGATGATCACGTGATAAATGCAATCACGTGTTCTCCATTGAATTCAAAACTGACATTAGATTTGTACTTGTTTTAAAATTTAGATAAAATTTCAAATTTGGTAACTGGATAAATATTCCCAAGTATTAATATTCTTCGAAAAGATTTTCAAAACTAAAAAAAAAATGAATTCGTATATTATGCATGCTCCGTTAAATCAAATTCATGTTGTATACTTATATAAGTAATTAGTGTTGAAAAATATATACTTTTTAAAGAAAGTTTTCTCAAAAAGAAAAAACTGGGTTATTTTCAGATTTCTGAAAATATGATTTCAGTTATGTGACTATGACGTCATATAATTGAGCCCATTTGACTTTTTCAATTCCTACTATTAACTCACACTCTCTCTCTATATATACTTATTTATTTGTTTTTTTTTATTTATTTGTCTTGGTGGAATTTTCAATCGTTAATAAAATACATTTTGAAGAGCTCAATTGAGCTGAAATTTAATACACATGATTATTTTGGATGACAATACAATAATTTAATTATAATTAATAAAAATTAATTAATTAAAAGTAATTATTTTAAGAATTACAAATACAGCCACGTTGGCGACTTGCGTCAAAACTTGAAAATGTTTTTTTCTCTCGTTTTAAAGCATTCAGTTGAACTGAAATTTCTGGCAAACCAATAGGTATTTTTTAATGCATTGTCTTTCTCTTAACATGAGACAAAAATCGCTTAACATGAAAAGATTTCCCTTCTGGCAATGAACAAAATACGGAAAACACCAGCCGCGCTGACTAAATTTAACGCGGCATCACTCGCGCGAAAAAAATGACCAAAAATTCTCGCGCAGGGTATCTCATACCCAAGGGTGTTTACATTCTATTTTTACCGTAAAATTTTTATACAAAAGTGAAAAGGGAAGAAAAGTAGGAAATACAATATGTTTATTACATTTTTCACACGTAAATTTAGTTTTTCTGTTCTTTTTATAAGGTTGTGACGGATCTTTAAGCGTTCTTCACACTAATCCTCTTGGGGAATCCTTGGGCTAGTATTCGCGTTTAATTCACAGCCATCCCTCACAAGAAGAAACCTTGATATGTAGATTAGTTCGACTTTTATAAAGTTTTTTTTAATTAAAAAAAGGGGCTGAGAAGCTGTTGCATTAGCTCCAGTGAGATTACGTAAAAGTTATTTTCGCAGCTTAAGATTAAAGAGCGGTGTTTCCATTGTATTAAAATTAGGGGTTTGGGGGTTTGTAATCAACGGTTAGATTAGGTTAGTAATGTACTTGGACTTATGTTAGTTTCCTAATCAGGCATTATTGGATAATTTTCTAATTTGGGTTGGTTGAATAAAATAAAAATTGTTTTGGGGAATTGGTTGATTTTTAAATAAAGAATATTTCGGAAAGTCGCTTAGGAATTAACTTTTTATACATTAATGTCCTTTGTGATGTTTTCTGGATTTAATTTTTTTTTCCTTTTCTTTTTATCTTAAGAAAAACCCCTTAAAATTCAAAATTTTGGATTTTTAATTTTTACATTATTTTCAAGTTAAACCATTTAAATTAAAAAAAGGGTAATTTTTTTAAAATTTCTTTCCCTTTGTTTCTAAAACATGGATTTTAACCCCTCTTCAAAATTATATATTTCAAAAATATTCCCGTTACTCTTCAAGGGGTTCTCCCCATATAACCAGGAAAAATTTTATAAAAACTTTTTAAAAAAGTATTTTAAAATGGGTCATTTTTTCCCTTTTTCAAAATAATACTTTAATAAATTTTTCTTAATTTTTCCCCTTGAATACTATCAAAACATTTTATATAAATTTTTTAATTTAAACAACTAAATCCCCCCCAAAATATCCTTTACACGCTTTTTCAAAATCAACGGTTTGAACTATTTGGAAACATTGAAGGGTTAAATTGGTTTTTGGTTTTTGAAGGGTTTTTTTGGGTTTTCTCAAAAACTATATCAGGAATTTTAATTAAACTGTTTTAATTTTTTTAGAAAAAAAATAAATTTTATAATTTGGGTTTCCGGGTTTGGTTGCATAAATTTTTCTCTTAGTATTTTAAGGCAAGAGGTAAAGGGGCAACTTTAGCTTAGGGGAAATTTTTTAAGGGGGTCACCCAAAGGGTATTCAACCATTTTTAAAAACACTCCCTAATATAAAAATTAAAGTCAAATTTTTACTGGATCAAAAAAATTTTTTTTTTTTTAAAAGTACTTAAAATTTAAAATTAACCATAGGGGAAAAAACTCAATTTTTAAACAAAAATTCCTTGAATTTTTTTTTTTCTCTTATTGTTCAAAATAGTTTTTTTAAAAGAAGGGTTTAAAAAAAAAGGACCTTTTCCCTTTTAAAAAATTTATTTTCCCCAAAAATTTT
>BMAV01019289.1:0-29843 GCA_019973955.1 Trichonephila inaurata madagascariensis
GTCAAGATTTTTGAGCTCCATCCGTGAGCGTAGTGGAGATAGGAGTCAGTGATTACCCCCGACGAGTGGTCGATTTTGGGTGCTCCGCCAGTGAGGTAGTGGGGAGATGGGAGTCAGTGATTACCCTAAACGAGAGGCGTTTTTGCTCCAAAACGGTGCGCGATTTGAAGAAGTGGTTTCCCCCGATGAGAAAGTTGTATTTGGCCCAACAGTGAGCGCATTTTGGGATTTGTAAATCTAAAGCTTTTTTTCCCCAAAGTGCGGAGACAGATAGGTTGAAACCACACCGCCCCTTTAATTTGCTTTATTTTCTACAAATTTCATGAACTCGTTTTTTCCCGTTTTTTAAAAACGTGTAAAAATCCCAAACTTTTCTTGCGGAACTGTCCTGTGTGTGTGAAATAAATTCCTCAAAACATACATCAAGTGTCATCACTTATATGGCTAGGACATTGCACTGTTCACCCAGTGGCGAAGGTATGGTAAGATAAGAAAAAGGTATACCATATTTTTTATAACTACGTAATACGTATACTTACCTAATATAATACTTACCTAATATACTAATGTAGTACTTACCTATATAACTCAGTGCTTCTCACGTTTTCAATGTTAGTGGCCCAATTTTTAATCATAATTTTCATGGCCCCCCTCCATACAATAACAATGTATAGAATTCAACAATAACGTACTTTGAAGCTAAAACTACAATACGACAAAAATTATAAACTGTATAAATTATCAAGATAAGCATTAAAATTTGCATATAATTTTGTACACACACAAGCCCATAGGATCACTAGTGATTATTAAACTTGCTCTTAACTTGGTATTGTTAAATTAATTATCAAATACATTGTGCAGTACTGATACATTCATACGTATATTATTTCATTGTAAATGTGCATTTTTTATTAGCTCAGAATGTTTTTTTTTTTTATTCCTGTCAGTAAATTAATAATTTTTTAAATTCTTTTATTTTCGATTATTCGATATGCTCGCGCCCCCTGATAGGATTATCATGCCCCCCAGGGGGACGAGCCCCACAGTTTGAGAAACGCTGATGTAACTATAATAAAAAACACTTTTAAGACCACGTTTAAGGCAAAACGTAAAATATAAACAATAATAATAGTCACAAGTATAATAATATAAAATGAGACGCATTTATGATCAAAAAATACAAAATGTATTTACAAATTTTTAAAAAAATCATCTTAAGTTAGCTTTTGTAGTTATAGTCAGTAAGGAGAAGACTTGGTCTGCATACTGTCAGTTAATCTTGAATATTTCCGTATAAATTACTTACTGCTAATCTTCAGCTGGTCACCTTAAGATGTTCAATAATGAACTTCACAACTTATTTACAAACTGTAAACTAAGTGCGAAATAAATGATTTGGGCTAAGGGGTTTTTTCAATTTAAAAACATTTATTAAGATTTTCAAAAGCATAAAAATTAAGCATTATCGCGCACGCTCAAGCCTCTGGGAAAGGAAAATTAATGACCCCGGGGGACCGGCGCGGGGCCCTCTTCAAAATGGGAGAAAAAAAAAGAACCGTTGAATGAAAAAATTAAAAAAAAAGCGATTTACTCGAAAAGGGGGGGATGAACGAAACCCCCAAAAAGCAGCACCATCGAAAAAAGAGCGCTGGTGGGGTGGAAGAGGGACACCGCGTTTTCCCCAAACGCCTCGTAGAACTCATTCCTTCTCTGGGGCCGCTTTCCCCCCCTTTTGCCAACAGTGAAAAAAAATCGCACCCCCCCAGGGGGGCAGTCACCCCCGCCCCTTGGGGATAAGATTTATTTTGGGCCCCCCTCCCTTCTCCCCAAATTTTTTTCAGGGTTTTTGATATTTCCCACCTTTGAGTTTTTTCCTCTGTAAAAAAAATCAAACACAACATATAAAATACAACAGTAAACAAACTTTACAAAAAATTTTAGGCAAAGTCAAAAGCTTGGAGTATTTCTTTTTTTTTCCCCCCTTGTAGAATACAGTAGTCAGATCTTTTGGTAAAAAATTTTTGGGTTTTTCAGTTCTGTTAAAGTCTTTCATTCCGACCCGTTCCCCAGTCTCACTTTTTTACTCGAGCGACTCTAAAGTCCATCTTTTCCGGGAAATTTGTTGAATTACTCTGAAGAAACCCCAGTCCCTTTTTTAAACTATTTTCCCCCACAATATCCCCCCGTTAAAGGGGCTTGATTTCCGGGGAGCTGCGTTTTTCTCTTCAGTTGGCCTAGGTACTCAATTCTAAATCTTTTCCCAAACTGTTCCCGAATGGTTTGAACATTCAACCCCCTCTTATTGATTTCTTGATGATCTGGGACAATCTATGTCAGTTAAACCCGGAGTTTCGATTTCTTGTAAAACAGGGTTTTTAAATGGTGATAAATCATTAACATCCTCAGAAATGTGTTAAGGGTCTGGGGAATTGATCACATGTTCACATTCACATAGTACAGTATTTAATTCTTCGTAAAAACGAAGCCAAAAATTTTTTTCTAAAAATTTTTTTTTAACCATTTGAATCATTTTTTTTAAAATCCCCCAAACCATGGGACGGGGAGGGTTAAAAATTTCCACTTTTTTTTTTTGGATCAGCTTTGGAAACTACATCCCAGTCAATAGAATTAAGTGCGCTATTAGCCCCAACAAAATTTGTTCCATTATCCGAAAAAATTGGTCGGTCGGCTTCTTCTCGAAATAAACCTTTGTTTAAAAAAATCCCGCTTGGAAAGGGTGTAATAAGTTCAAAATGCACTGCCAAATACAGCACAAGTAAATAATACTACCCAACCCTTACGCTTATTTTTTTTAAATAAATTTCCCGAAGACCCAAACCCTACAATTTTGGAAATATTTTAGAGTTGCTTACCCTATCTTTCGGTAAAGAAGATGGTACCACCCCGTTTTTAACCCGAAAATCTTTTTGCCCCCCCTAGTCTTTTTGGGGTTTTTTTGTCTAATTTTTTCGCGTTTTTAAAAACCCCAAAATTTTCTCGCAAATGATTCATTTACAATAGATACCCCTGCATGCATAATTTCCCTTTTTTTTAACGCACGATCATAAAAATGAACAACTGGGTGTTCGTTGGGAAAAATGATGGGAAACTTAAAATTGTCTGTATTTTCCCCGAAAAAAAGGGTTTTTTCTAGCCCCCAAAATTGATCAAAAAAGGGTTTTTTTAAGGCCCAAAATTTCTCATCCGTCCCCCCAAAAAAATTTTTCCCCCATTTGTTTTAAATTTTAAATTTACAAATTTTTCCCGCATGATCAAATTCAGAAAATGTTTTTTTCCGAAGTTTTTAAAAAACATCAATTCTCTTGGCTTTTTTTAAAGAAAGAAATATCCAAGCCATCATGCAAACAATTTTTTAAGGGTAAGATGGAAATATTTAAGGCCAGTTAAACTCCCCCAATTTTTAGCGGTTTTAAACCCAAAAAACTTTTTTTAAACTCTAAATTTATCGCATTTTCACCCGGGGAATTTTTTTTGGTTTTGAGCTTAAACCCGGGGTTTTGGAAAACCCAGGGGTCCCTCCCCCCATCTTAAAAAAAAACCGCGGGCCTAAAACCCCCGGGGAAAGAATGCCCCCAAAAAATTCTTTCTGAAGGAAATGTTCCCAGCTACTAACATCCGAAAGGTTTCAATTTTTTTTCCCCCTGTTAAAAAAAAAATCGCCCCAATCTCTGGTACGTTGTATCCATGCTAACGCCGTCAGGGAAATCTTCAAATTAAATACCCCCCTTTAAAAACCCGGAAAAGCCGTTTTAAAGAAGTCGCAAGTGGGGTTTTCCAAGTGTGCATGATAATAACTCCAAAGGGGGGATAGAAATATCTTTCGGGAGCTACCCTCGTTTTTTGCCTGTATCAGTTTCACAAAAAACTTTTTCCCTCATATTCTACCCTCAAAAATAAAAAGCGGATACGTTTTTTACAAAGGAAACAAAACACATCAATGTTATCTTTTTAAATTTCCCTTAAAAAGGCTAAAATTCCCAAACATCGGGGGTATTTTAATACCTGCAAGAAAAGGAGTTGATGTAACCACTGTTTAACTTGATTTAAATATTTTCTAAGATTTTCATCCCTTTTTAAATTTTTAATTTTTCTTTTGTACTTTCAAATTTTCGGGCAAATTTTTTACTAGACGATGGAGTTTTTTCCTGGGGCCCAGGGCAAACTACCTCATACCCATACTAAAATCTACATTTTTAGGGTTTTTTGAAAATGATTTATTGCCCTCTTCTTGTTTTAAAATTTTGTTTTAGTTTCTACGGGATCTGTAATAAAAAGAGAATCGAGTTTTAAAATCGGAAATACACATACTTTACAAACAGGGAAGAACATTCATAAAATGGTTTATCAAACTTAGTGTCTTTTCCCAAATTTTTTTCCCATAAGTGCCCAACCAAATTTATTTTTTTATCGCTCGGGGCCAGTTTTTTAAATAAAACAGGGCCAGCCAGTAGCCCCCCCAGCTACACCCGCCCCTATTAATATTTCTTTTTCCCCCAAATTATAAACCTCTATCAAAAAATTTAAATTTTTTTAACCATTTATCCAAGGACCCTGATATTAAAATTACATATCATTTCTTGGTCATACACATTTGTTAAATAAAATTTATCAACTTTAGTTAAACAGATTTTATAACTTTTATGCCTATACATTTTGTTTTTTACCGCCAAACAAAGAAAAAGAAAAAATTTTCTTTTTCCTTCATTTTTTTTAAAAGCTAATTTTTTTTAAATGGTTTTAAAAATATACGATTTTTTAGATCCGGTGTCAATTAAAGCTCTTACTTTTAAAATCCTATGGTTTCCGTTTTGCAAACAACCCCGAGTTTAAAAAGAACTTTGGGAAATGGGTTGATTGGGAAAAAAATTAGAGCTAGATGAACTAGCAGTCGTGCTATTCTCAACCGCACTTTCGGTTTTCCCAAAACCCCATTCAAAGGGGAATTTTGAGCATAAAAAATAATGTCGTTTATTTATTTATGCATTTAACATCGATCTACATGAATGTGGCCCCCCTTTTTAAAAAAAATATAAACACGCCTCGTCACAAAACATTCTTCTTAACATCATATAACATAAAGCTGCCACAACAATTTTCAGAGGCAGCTTTTTTTCCTTTTTTACAATTATCATTACTATTCTTAAATTTAAAGTCTTTCCTGTTTTTTAAAATTTTTTTATTAAAAAAAATCCGCAGGGGTAGTAAAAATTTTTTAATTTTTTTTTATAATTAAATTTTTCAGAATCAAAACTATTCCTAGCTAGTTTTATTCTGTCCCCCACTAGAAACCCTATCGATAAAAAAATTTTATAAGAGAATCAAGGTTTTTTACCTGATTCATCTGATGAATAACCAACCTTTTTTCCCAGGGCGCAGAAATTTTTGCGGGAAGGGAAGGATTCCACCATCGGGAACAGCATGGCTGCATACTTTTTTTTTTTGGTACCCCAAAAAGGGTTCTAAGACGCGTAGTTTGGGGCCCCAATCTTGTCAAAACAGCGAAGGAAAATTTACTTTCTTGACTTTTGTGGTTTTGTAGAACCAGCTTTTTAAAAGTTCTTTGGGCATACACTTGGAAAAAACATCCTCTTTTTCCCAACCGCATTTTTTTTGGTATTCAAAAACCTTCCCGTGGGTTTTTAGGGGGCGCCGGAAAACATTCAAATATCCCTGGCCCGGGGTTTTGGGTTGTTTCCGGATCAGGTACTGAAACTTTTTCCCCACCCCTTTAAGCTCTCATCTTCATGGATTCCCCCTTTTAACTGGTTGTGAAAGCAGCCAATCCGTCAATCTCCCGAAAAAATGCTGGGAAATGGGAAACTTGGGAAGACGCAGAGATGAAGACGATGATGTGACCAGGTTGATTTTCCCTGTCCCCCAAAACATCTGCCTTCATGATATTTTTCACGCGGACTTGCCAGGCAATCATCTTTTCAGCAAAAGCCTTCAATGGGTTCAAATTTAATATTGTACGCTTCTTTTCGTACAGTTTGTCCCCATCATTAATTCTAAAAAATGCATCTTCTACTTTTTAAGTTTTGCGCTTTTACCTTTAATTGTTCAAATGCAGTTTCTACGGATTCCCCTATCTACAGGGTCATTTTCGATAATTTTTGAGATTTGTTCGTGAAGGCTGTCCTAACCGTGGGTCTTTAATTTTTAAAACATCCATGCTCTACTTTTTTTATATTCAAAAAAAGTTTTCTAACACTCGTAACCCGGGGGGCAAAAAAAGTTCAATAATTTAACTTCACAACTTATTTTTAAAAATGTAAACAAATGCGAAATAAAAGTGGCTAAATGTTTCTCAATTTAAAAAAAAACATTTTTTTAAGTATTTACAAGGATGCATAAAAAACTTTAAATATTATCGGACGGGTCACAGCCGTCTGTTTCCCCCAAACCCCCTAGTAGAACTTAAATTTCCCTTTTTCTGTTCGGAGCGCCTTTCCCCCCCTTTGGGCCAAACAGGGAAAAAACCACACCCCCTAGGGGGTGGATTCCCCTTGGGGGGACTAAAAAAGGGGCCGCCCCTCCTGGTCCCAAACAATCACCTTTTAGGGTTTTCCCCGACATAAGACGTATGGCGGTCTACAAGTCGATCGCGATTGACTTAATGCCCACCCCTGCTCTGCACGATTATTCCTTTGTTGCACTAGAACTGGAGCCCATAACTATAGAAAAACAACACTTTCCACTAATTAGCGAACCATGACCACTTGGTTTTCGCTGACTCTACCTTTAAGCCGGAAATTTTCCCCTTTTTTTATGTGGAAAATGAAAATTTAAAAAACTTTTTTAAATCTTTTTTAAGCCCTTTGATTTAAAAAAAAAAAAAAAAATTTCCCTTACCCAAAATTTTAAAATAAAAAATGCTCTTTTACATGTATCATTTATTTTAGTTAAATGAATCTATTGCCCCTCCTAAGAGTTTTCCTTTTTTTTCCCTCCCTGATAAAAAAATCTAAGCTTTTGAAATATGCATATAATAATTTAATGTTACAAAAAGTTAAAAAGTTATTCCACACATATTATTGTAAAATAGAATAAAAATACAAGACTCTCAATTCATGCTTAAAATATGTATTGTTAACATTTCCCCAATGTTAAAAATGTTACTAACATATTGATAACAACAGAGAAGAGATCTTACTTAAAAGTCCTTTTTAAAAATAATAGTAAAAATGAGTAAATTTTACGGAATATGAAGCATTAGATATACATTTTTATCTCATATCTTTACATTATATAATTGAAAAATAAATCTCTCGAAAAGTATCATTTATTGAATATTTAAATTTATCTCTTAAGAGGAAATTATTCTACATACTACCTTTACCAATGAAAGTCGCATTGTAAAATAAAAAATAGATTTCGTTCACTATTTTGAGCTAAGAAATTAGTTAATGATAAATAATCGTCTATATAGTACCATTTGTTTACATTTATTTTGCAAAAAACAAGTATTCCTAAAAAATACAAACAAAAGTACACCAGTATGGAATCATTACCTATAGAAATGTTTAACTCAACATCATTTATTTCTATTGAATGATGAAAACTAGCATAAACAATACATTACGTACTAACGTGAAACAATACATTTTCATTCGAAAGATATATCACTTTAAAGTATAGTGATTTACAATTCCCTTAGGGAGATATTTTATACGGAAACAAACATATAGAAAAAAAATTAGGGTTGTATTTACCTAAACTATGAAAATTTAAACGGTAGCGGCACCAACAAGGAAAATAAATAGGTGATACTTGAATATTGCTAATATATCTTGCACATTGCCTATTATTTATATAATGTATAATCGTGATTGAAGCCCAGGGGCAGAGTGGTAGCGCATTGCGCTTCCACGCCGCAGATCTGGGGATCAAATCTCGGGCTGTTCGAGATAAACTCAAGCACTTTTATTTCCTTCAGTGGGTTGAGCTAAGGTACAAAGCTTGCTTGAGAGATATTAAATACTGGAAGTTTTGCAGTCAGACTGACCGCAGACCAGAAACAATACGCCTCAGGCCCAAGGTCACGAAAACTAAGAGATTGGTACAGTAGGCCCCTTGGCCCTCCTTGGGGCTGTTGTGCCACAGATTAAGTTTACAATCGTAATTAATGGCCATTGCCTGCTGCGTGCCTTTGAATTTTTTGTGTGTAGCATAACCTCTCCGAATTTTGAATTTTGTTGGTGATTTCGTCAGAAAGGGACGGATGTGAGTGGCAGGAAGTGACGTAAGCCTTTATTTAATTTGACCAATGAGCGTACGTGGTGAGTTACTCTTCCTTTACTTCCCTCGCATTGGGTCCAACTCTGGTAGGTAGTTTGTTTTCCCTTATTGTTAAGTTAGCATTTAAAAGATTCAGAAAGAATTTACTTATTTGGGATAGCTTTCGATCCTTAGGCTCCAATTTATTAAACCTCAAGGACTCGTAAGTCCCGTAAAGAAAATCTGAGGTTAATTTATATGTTTGAACTATGTAATTTATATATATTTTACTGTTTAGGAGTGTCTGAAAAAGTTCAACATTCTTGAGAATATACGAAATGATATAAGTAATATGGAATTATTCGAATAAATATTTTAATGCGTACCTTTTCATACTTTGAGGGTTAATTCCTGCCGCTGTGTCAATAGCAAACGAAGAACCAACTCATATGTTGTGACTCCTCACAAAAAACATTCATTTTATCGTCGAAACTAAATTGGGGCTGGGATTAGGCAAGCTACTTGGTGGTACTGTTATTATTTCCATTTTCTAACGTTTTTAAATACTTTCAAATCCCACAAGTATATGTGTCATATTTTACTTATCATAAGTCTATTGTATCCCTTTCTTCCTCAAATTGAACAAGAATAAATACTTTTGATTAAAAATATGGCGTTACTCCCTGAATAAAAATTTTCGGCACAAGATATGGTATTCGATAGAAAATTATTTCCATTCATACTCGATTCAAGCCGATTTAATCTCACTCAATTCAATCACACTCGATTCAATTGCATAAAATCATGGAAACCTTGAGATAGTTTGTTTTTAAAGAGCAGAACCACTGTACACACATCTTCTCTCTCTCGATTTTGCTGGGTAAAAGAACAAAAGGCCGATCTTTAATTTCTTAAATCGTTTTGATTCGGAGAAATGTATATATTTTCCAAGAAATCCCTGTTTGTTCATTTTTCAGTCTATTATATCCGCTCTTCCCCAAATTGAATAGAAATGAGTATTTTTGATTAAAAATTACATTATTCCTTATATTTAAATAAATAAAATTTTCATTCAGGGTATGTTATTCGATGAAAATTATTTCCAATCATACTTGATTCATTTTCAGGATTTAAGTTACTATTTGCGTATTTACCACGATAACATGGTGAATGGTACCTTCATCATGTCTACGACTACTGTAAGGCTCGTTTCTTTTTTTAATCATGCATACCTGTTAAAAATAGAGATGATAAAAAGAATAGATAATACCTTAAAAGATAGAAAAACACATAGATTTATAATGTATTTCAGATTATTCATGAATACACAAATTATTATTTTTTTCCTAAAATGCTGTTAATTAGCATTATATAGAAATAATCATTCTCTGTTTTAAATATTTATGACAAAGTTATGTGTTACAAATTTCTATGAAAAATAAAATTTCAAGTAAAAACTTAATTTAATATTACAAAAGCAATTTATTTCAGCCTCTTTTTTGTCGATATTATCTCCTTGCTTTTAATTCTCTATGGTATTTACATTTAATTATAAAACATCCAATCCTCTTCTATTTAAAAGAAAATTATTTTAAAGCATGTATACATTATTTCTTTTTATGAACACAATTCTCATAATTTGTACCAGAACACAGAAATAAAAAGATAAAAATGTGCTGTAATTTCTAAATATTTTTCGATGGAATTACGCTTGAGGCCTTTATACATATAATTAAAATCATTAAAATATTTTTGACGAAAAACCAATATTTAAATCTAGTTCTAGACTTTCTTTCTTTCTTTTTTTAATTTTTGCTACTAACAAAAATAAATTCAACATGAAATTGTCAATGTACTTATATCAACAAAGAGAGTTAATGAGGAAGAATTTAATTCCTAATAGAAACTAAGTTGATAATTCATGTTAACATATAAGATGTATAAATATTTTTGTAAATATAAACCCCAAAGATTCACGAAAAGTAACTCAAAATAATAGCTGCAATAAAACTAATATTTCAGAGAAAAACCATTTTTTGTAAATCTTCTTTAGCATATACTATATAATAGGATGAATTTCCCCAACTTGTATCCTTCTATTTTGATTATTGTTTGCATTTTTAAAAGATAAAATTAATGTTATTCATAAAATGTTAAATGTAATATTTTAAGTAAAATCTCTTAGAAAGCTAGTTCAATGTTTTCCTAAAAGCATAAAACAATGCAATTACTAGTCGTAGGTATGAAGAATTAATTTGTATGACAGTAATTTATTTCATTGCGTGTTACTGACAAAAATATGCGTCATATTAATATAAAACAATTTTCGATGGAATTATTATAAGGGTTATGATGCATAATTTTAAATCCGTTTTTCTTACTTTCAATGAAGCACATTTCTATAATTAAAAAATTAATTTTCATTAAATCTTTATTTAAAAATTTGTTCTGAAACACATTTAACATTAAAATGATTATTTAACCATTCTTCCTTTATCAAATTATATTTTATCACGAAAATCTTATTTCTTTAACTTTGAATTTTTTTTCACATTACCCCACATTGTGTGTGTGTGTGTGTGTGTGGGTATGCATGCATATACAACCTCTTACAATAAAATTAGGTGAATAGTCCTGTAATGTTAACGTAGATAAAATATTAACGAAAGTTACCTTACTGTCCCTAGAAATAGTCATCTCCCATAACCATGCACCACTGAGATCTGAAATACATGTCCTGAAAACTTCGCCAGAAGTTTTCATTTTGGGTAAAGCTCAAAAGCCTCATCGCATTTTGTTGGATGTCAGGAATATCGTCAAACCTCTTTCCTTTCAAAGTGAGTTTGAGTGGTGGGAGTAAGGAGAAGTCTGGTGGATTGAGATCTGGCGAGTAAGGTGGATATTCAATTTGCACCTCCCCCTTTGCAAGAAACTGTTTGACAATGTTAACTGTGTGAGGGTGAGCATTATCATGAATAAAAAAACCATGAACTTTGTTGTGCGTACTGGGGTCATACCCTACGTATCCCCGTTTTTCCCATCCCTAAATACAGATTATAGATCTGTCGCATGAATTCACGGTTATTCTGCAGTTCTTCAGCCATCACGCGCACAGTTAATCGGCGATATTTCGCAATTAGTTTCCTCACTTTCTCAATGTTTTCATCTCTGACGGAGGCGCCCAGTCTTCCGCTAAGGTTTTGTCAGAAACACATTCACGACCTTCTCAAAAACGGATGAACCCCTAAAACACACACTTCATTGAAAGTGTTTGATTTTTCTGAACATGTACCAGCATCGCATAAGTTCCTTTCGATGTCTTGCGAAGCTCATAACATATTTTTAAATTGATCTTTTGTTCCTTCATTTTCCTGTTCTCAGTTAAGAACTAACGCACTGAAAGATCACTTTGTAAAACAAATCTTACATGGTGTGACGAAGCATATCTCTTTCCCCTATTTTCCAACAGATCCCTGCCGACAGAAGCTGCGAAAATTCCAGGCATTCCCTAATTGCTGGGAGAATTTCGTAGCTGGGTGGTCGAAGTTTCGGCACCTTTTTTTGCCCCGCGCTGACCGGACTGTCAAAAGACGCGCCTTATGTTGTATTGTGTACGTATTCTTTTTCCCACCACTCGGTGACGCTGGCGTCTGAGAACAACCACAAATGTGCACCAGCCTCGGCGCCTCTTGGGGACTAGCGGAAACGAGACCGGATTTGGCGCGGCAGGGGGTTCCCACGACATCAAAGGGAGCCGAGACCGGAAGGCGGCAGCAGAACCATAGGGACTGAGGCCGACAAAGAGAGATGAAGCAGAAATTGGACTGACTGGGAGAAAGAGATGATATAAAAAGGGCGAGAGTCGGACAAAGAAAGATTGGATTTTGAAGAGGGGCGGTTCGGACGTCCCTTGAGCGATAGGAAGAGCGATAACGAGCCCGCAGTACAGCGGTCTCCCTGGCCCAAAAGATCCAGAAACGGGAGAGAGTGCGGAAGGGCTCGAAGTGATTATGGACCAACCCACGAAGTACAGCGGTCTCCCTGGCTTGAAAATCAAGGAACGGAAGGAGAGTGCGAGAGATTCAGGAAATCGTTACGGACCCTTTTGATATTGAACTGCCAATAGAACCAGCACACCATTTTATTTATCTTTTTTTTGATGAGATTTTCCTTGTAAGGAAATAAATATGGTTAACCTAGAGCTGAGTGAAATCATTACAATGGGAAACAAACGATGCTCAACTGAACAACGGTGGGTGGGTAGAGGGTCAACACCTGCTACCACGCATCATTCACCGAACCGTATTTCTATGTATTCCCTTTCTTTTTATTATAATAAAAGCAACTCTACATAGGAAAATTATGCATTATATGAATAAATAATTTTAATTTTCTAAAGTGCTAACAGAAAGACTCGAGATACATTTTGTTTTAAAATATTGTTAAAACTGAAAAATTGAAAACAAATAGCTATCAAATAATGCACGGAATAAAATATTTTAAAAGTTAACCTACCTAAATTTATAAATATTACGGAATGATCATAATTTTATTAAAATATCCAGCTATAAAAACTACAACAATGTACAGCGTATGCGAATGAAAAAAAATGACCCTTTTCTAAATTCGGAATTGTCTCCATCTGAAGAACTCGTCTTTGCAAACAGAAGTATTCTTTTTCCAATTCCAGGTCAGATTTTTGCGTATCTCGAGAGCATAAAAACAATTTCTAGAGTTTGATACTTTGAAAATATTTTCACTTCTCTCCCACATATGTTTTGAAAAAAAATGTAACAATCAGGGAAAATACTGGAAACCGGAATTTTTCCCGAATGATTTGGATCGATTTCTACTTCGAAATTGTATGCAAAAAAAGAATAGTTCGAGTGTTTCTAGGTCTACAAACATTAATGAAAATCATACCACTAAATGTGGTACCATTAAATAAACGTTGTTGAAATTCCTAAGCTAATATTATTTAATTATGTTACCATTAATATTAGGAGATGATACAAATCTATTATTATTTTAAAATAAGATGAAGAAAGCCTTTATTGTAATAAAAACTAATTGATTTGTTAAAAGTAATTAGTGATTTTCTTCTGCTTAACATTATATCAAACACAATTTAAATAATTAATTTAATAATTCGATTTTCTTATTAATATTTATCGTATTTTGGGAATAGAAAATACATTTAAAATATCAATGTGGGCTAGGTAGCTGAAAAACATAAATAAATCACACGTTAAAAAGCTTGTACATGCGAAATAAAAATTACTACTTCTGTGTTTATTTTAAATACCAATATTATCCTGAATGTGAAAACAGGTTTCTTTAAACATGCCATTAAGGTATCCGACTACATTCGGAATCGTGATTTTGCAAAAGCGCATAAATGGATAATTTTCATGATATTTAGTATCACTTAGATTAGAATACATGTATAAAATTGTTTCGGAACATTTTGACAAAATGTATTTAAATTCAATATTTTGGCAAAGTAGCCTTGGATTAATCTTTTTTTTCAAAATGTTTTTCCTTTGAGAAAATGCTTCTATTATTATAGTAATATTTTGCCCGTATATAGCTAGGGAACCTCTCTACAGAGGGTTCAACTAAAATTTTTGAAATATAACTAGAAATTGGGTTTTATGCATATTTTTACGACAACAGAGGGAGCAACTTTAAGAAAAAACGCCAATGAAACTATTTCAATGGGTGGTAACTCTGAAAATAATGTGAATTTTTAAAAATTCTAGTTGTGAGCCTCTGCAGAGGGTCTGAGCTATATAAGGCAAAAATATTGTTATATAATACAAGCATTTTTTCACAAAAGGAAGAACATTTGAAAAGATGATAAGGATAATTTTCGCCAAAATATTGTGTTTAAATAATTTTTTCATATCCATAAAACTGAGCACATGCATGTATTAATACAGTGACACCATAAATATCGCGAAAATTATCCATTACCCGCACAAATACGGTTGTAGTCGAATACCTTAAGTCGATTCATTTGAATGGAAATAAACTATAGCAAAGTAAAAAGATGAAAAAAAAATCATTTTAAAAGTTGTACTTACATTGTTGTAAAAACATGCAGAGATAAAGAGAAAGAGATAATATAAAAGTGATACGATATATTTCTTTTTGTACCTCCTTTTGAAGCTGAAAAGTGGGATGTTTTAAATAAAAATCTCCCTGGTGTTCCAAAATCTATCGCTTTTCAAAAGTTACTTAGGGGACATTTATTTAAAGTTTTGCATTCAAGCGATTTAGACTGAGTGTTTTCTATCTCTTACTTTTTTTCACTCGAATGTTTCGATAAACATGTCCATTCCTTGATTTATGTATAAAAGATCGTGTGCTATTTATGGGTTTCCTTTTCAAGAATGTGTCTTCTTTTTGATGTGTAAACGATGATAAATATTTTTTAGAAGTTGGTGAATCGTTGTTCTTTTGACTGAAAAATAAATAAAGAATACACGCTAAATTGAAAAATCCGTGTTCGGAAATCAAATTTTACAAAGTTTCGAAAGAAGAAAGTTAGATTAGAAAGTGTTTGGATACTTTTTTCAAGAATCTCTTTCAAATTATTCTGTGAGGTATTTGGATTTTTCCAAACCTGATAAAATTTACCATGTGATGGACTTCTTAAAAGGGTAGTATATCGTTTCTCTCTCTCTCTCAATAATAAACTATTTTCTAAATTATTTTCGCTTAGAGAAAAATGAATGTTATGATTATTATATTTGTCCTGAAGATGAACATACGTTTGATTAAAAAAAATCTATTCTTTTCATTTCAGGAAACATTCTAAGGCTTATGTCGTAAATATATGAAAGCATTATAAACTCAGATATACGTAAACTAAAAATAAATGAAAACCAGCTTTAAAAATCTGCATTTCTAACACCAATATTTTTCTTCTCACGTTTCGGAATTAATGTGGTTTCAAAATACGATATAATTAAACTATTAGAGTAAATTTAAAGTACAATTCCCAAAAAGAAAATATCGTAATAGTTTAATTGACTAATAATCCCGAATCGTTACGATTTCATTTATTATTTTTAATACATTTTTACTCATTTTGAATGTATTTTTTTTCTAGTAATTGTTTGTAACGTGTTGATTTTTTATAGTAATAGATTCCCAGAAGGGGTCATTTATATTTCGACCATTCTTCTCTCAGTATCCTACACCGTCAAAACAAAGCACACACCAAGGTTAATGTGTGTGTGTGCTGGAGTATATAAAATGCCAGACACAAAGGCTGCTAATTTGTGAAATTTCAAAAAAGTCAAATCGTGATAGGTCAGTTACTTTGATCGTTGATTTTGAAATCAATGATCAATTGCTTGGGGAGGGAATTCTCGCGAATCAATCTTTATTGCGGGTACTTATTGGTAGGGTGTATGGACCTTGAAATGAAAAGTTGTCGTCAAAAATTTGAAATCAATGGTATATTGATTCCAGAGTAAGAACGAGAAATATTATTCACCATGGCCGAGAAAGAGCTATAACGTATTATTTCAACAGCCGTTACAATGTTTAATTGCCCAAAGGTGTGTGTCTCATCATATAGTAAAGTATACCCTGCTGAGTATGATTCTATGCAGCTAGGACCCGTTTTATATCATTAGAGTGACAGCATGTCATCGATATCAGCTCCCGTAATTAGCCTCGGAACATCGGCATTGGAACATGAAAAATGAAAATACAAAATCATCGGTGGTGTTATTTTTTTTCTGGTCATTCACGTCAATGGACAAATTCAAACGGAAACGCTGGTGGCTGATGGTAAGGTAATAGTGAATTGAGTATTATGTTGTACGGATGTTTTCATGTGGGCTCCAACGGGACTTTTCCTTACAAACCAATTGTTGACGGTGCGAAAATAGTACATACCAAGTACAAATCACGATTACTAACTGGATAATGCACCATGTGTTAAAGCCGAAATCTTCACAGAGAGCAATTCCAGGAACACTTCGGTAAATTTCAAATTAGGTATTGTCCTCCGAGTTCATCTGACAAGAATCCAATTGAATATTTGTAGTTTTACCTGGAAAACTGAATTCACTCTGCTACTCTACCACTTCTAAAAGTGCAAAAAATTGTAGGAGAAGTTGACGTGTGCGTAGTATTTAAAATCTGAGACTACCTATCACTCGAGACAATACCTTTCCAAGTGCAGGTGGTTTTGCGAGCAAAACTTGGTCGTATTTCATTTTAAACATGCTGTCACATATTGTAACGTATCTGCCATGTAAAATCACTTGTGTGTTAGATGTTTAAACTTTACTAAAATGAAGCCTGGAACCTTTTTTTGCTTAAGATTCTCTTAAACTGTTTTATATTAATCAAAAAATTGTAAGATATAAAAAAGAAATTGATAATCAAGCATGAAAATCTTATAATTAGTGAAAAAATAAAATATGTAATTTAATCGCTTAGAACATTATACGTATTTTTTATGATTTTTAAAAGAATAACTGGTTCAATGCCATACTTTTTTATCTGCATCACATGAGTATATCTATCAGAAAAATCACAAATTAATTTTAAATAAATAATTTTATTGGTTTCAATATTACAAAGAACAACCACAAAACGATAAAATAACACTACGAAGTTTAAATTTACGCGATTTACTCAGAATGCATACACAAATGCTCAATCGATCTTTTATTCCCCCATAATTTAAAAATCTTTCAAACTGGCTCTATAATGCAGAAAGTATATTTTACATTTTAAGTCCAAATAAGAATTCAATACAAAAATTTCTTAAATTCGAATTCGCTTTTTAGCCCGAGCATTCTATTTAAACAAATTGACAATATGGCAACGTTAATATAATTTATATGTGGAATTCGTTTCTATTCTTCGTCACGTATTGGGCAATTTGCAACCCTTGATTCCTTGTCCTCGAAGCACTTGCCATGGGGAAGGGTAAAGAAAGGCCTCCGGGGAATGAACTAGAGAAAGGGAAATGCATACACCGTTCTTCCATTTTCATCTCATCCGAATTTGATAATAATAAAATATTGAGAGGGAACATCATAACATCGCGAGGACGTGATCTAGGAAAGAAAGGATTGTAAAGGAAGAGAAAAGAGTTACCGTATTTTTCGAAGCATAAGATGCAATTTTTTACCTCAGAAATTAGTTTCGAGAATTAGGTGTGCATTTTAAGAAAATAATGTATAAAGTGCACAGATCTTTTTCAATTCCTACTTTTCACACTCTCTCTCTCTGTATATTTATCTTGTTCTAATTTTCAGTTGTTATAAAATACATTTTAAAGCGATCAATTGAGCTGAAATTTTACATACATGATTATTTTGGATAACAATGCAGTAATTTAATTATAATTAATAAAAATAAATTGTGATTAAAACTAATTATATTCAAAGAATTACAAATACATCCACATTGGCATCATTTTTGGCAATTTAGGGACCCTTTTGGCAACTTGTGTCAAAACTTGAAAATGTTTCTTTTCTCATATTTTAAGGCATTCGTTTGAACTGAAATTTCCTATACACTATTGTTTTGGGTAACAATACAATAATTTAATTATAATTAACTGACTGGAACTAATTATTAAAGAATTACAGAAACAACCACGTGGACTTCATTTTTAGCGGCTTGGGTCAAAACTTTAAAAGATTTTTTCCCGTTTTAAAGTATTCAGTTGAACTGAAATTTTATCTACACGATGATTTTGGATGACGACTAAAAGTAACTAAAGTAAAATTTTTATTTGTTGATATAAGTAGGAATTTTTTTTTTATATTGCTTGTTATTACACAAATTATCTTGAGCCTTACTTTATTTTAGGATGATATTCGTGAAAGAGAGAAATCGGAAGATATATGAATTTTGAAGGTGTTTGAGAGAGAGTAATATTAATGTCTCACTATAAAGTAACATGAGGGCTATTGGGGTAAGTTTGAACTTAAGTCAAGTGATGAAGATGACACTTGAACACAGGCACCGCACTCTCCTAATTATCACACAACACCAAAGGGGGAACATTTAACCTAGACCTTTTTAACGTGCATTGATCCACTTTACATGGCAGGTCTTTAGTGGCATCAGGACTCGAATCCGCAATGCTCCGGCCACGAGTTCATGATTATAACCACTAGGCTATTGCTGCCACAAATTATTTTGTGAGATATCTGTGTAGTGCTCTCACTTACGCCACTGGATATAAAGCAGCAACAGACGCAGTAGAGGTTTTAGCGTATATTACTTCGCAATCGAAATTTCAAAAATAGTTATAAGTTTAGAGAACTTTATTTAATCAAACTTAGTGAAATATAAATTTTAATTACCTTTAAATTAGACTTTTACCCCCATCTCAGATTAATTAATGTTTTAAAAGAACAGTTTTGAATTTTTTTTTCTCGTTTATTTTTGCTGATACCCTAAAAATGAGCGTAAAAACATTTACTAATTTTTTGTTATTTTCTAGTGACAATCAGTGATTTTCTCAGAAAATCTTTTGCATAGTCATCTTAGATCAGCGTACTTAGCTTAATTTCATTTTACTATATTGTCAAGATCATCATCCACGTGGTAGAAATAGGCTTAACTTTTCAACATGGCTCTATTTTTTTCCTATTATGTCGAAAATTTCTGCTGTACAGGGAAGGTTGGATCCCTAAAGCATTGCTAACCCTAAATCCACTGGCTTCTAATTCGGCGACAGCTTTTGAAATCATAATGGGTCTCAGTTTAGTTCAAAAAGAGACTTTTTGTATCGACATTTGTTGTGTCTTGTGAATTCTAATTTCTTTCTTCTTTAGCACCGTAGGTTCTAGTACTTCTTCACTTTTATTTTATTATACTATATACATACATATATATATATATATATATATATATATATATATCATATGTGAAATTCAACACAATTATTATTAAAATATTTTAAGATATTTATTTAAACAATTGCACAGATTTAATTATTCTATTTGGATATATTTTATCTTTAAATTGTTATTTGGTTTTGCCTTTATTCGTGTACAATATTTAACATGCGAAGGCTTCTAAAATCATTGAAATAAAAAAAAAGGCATAAACATCATTCATACATTTTGTGCTTTATTATTTGTGCTCATTTATTAGCACGGAATTAGTTCTGAGGTGCGAGTATTTATTGATTCCTATAATTATTAAAGTAATGGGTTTTATGAGAAATATTGATCTTTCATTTATTTTCTTCTGTATACTCATTATGTCAGTATACTGTTTGATTGTTCTGCATTTATGTAACTTCTTATGGTAAATAGTTTTAAATAAGCTACTTAACATTTCATAAAATTTTCAGACCATTTGATGAATATTGTATCATGCTTTCTTCACTGAAATGAAAACTTCAAAACTCATATTCCTCCCATGTTGAATTTTCAGGTGTATACTCTCATGTAAAACTAGTCTTTTTTGAAAATGATTTAAGTAGGGACTGATTTTTTTATAACTATTGTTCTAAATGTATGTTTTGAAGAAGAACTGTGTATAGGAATTAGCTCTAAAATACGTTGTGATTTTTTAAAAATTAATAAAAAGTATTGCTTTTCGGGAGAAATGTTTGTATGTTTCACAACGAAAAAGATAGCGAATTTAAAATTAATGAGCGGCGACATAAAAGAATTTCATACACAGTTCTATGTGTGGTATATTATAAATTACTTCGAAAAAAAATTTTTGAAAATATACATGTTTAAAAACGCCTTATAAATTTTAAGAAAATGTTTAAAAAATTTTAAATTAAATTTTACAAACAATTTTTCAATACATTTGGATTTTTACATAAAGGTGTTACTACTAGTATCTTAATTTAATACAAATAAAAAAATTTAAAAATTAAAAATTAAAAAAAATTGTAAAGATGATACACAGTTACCTTAAAGGAGCCTTTAAGTTAGTTAAAGCAAAATTCGCTCAAGAACTCTAAAAGTGTTCTGTTAAACTTATTGCGGGTGCTTCAATTACATTTTCATTTTTTTAGACGTTTTCTAAGAAATTTGCATTGTAATTTAGTGGTACATCATTTACAAAAGAGCATCTTAAGTAAAGTGAAAAGATTTATCGGATAAAAAGGTGGTAGTACAAAAGTGATACGTACAAGAGTTACTCAAATACACTAGGTATTTAACTGAGCAAAAAAATTCATTCTTTGAGTTTATTAAGCACATTTACTTTTGGGACTGTTAAGAGTAGAACCTTTACATCTATCAATTGCCTTTGTTAAATTTTTTCAGAGTATAATTATTTAAATTAACTTTTTACAAATTTTATTTATCAATGAGGAAAATATTATTTGGTAGAAAAGGAACATAAATATTGCTCGTGTGAGAGCAATCCTACTACATGCAACTATCATTTAGAGAACAATTACAGTTGGACCTCACAATGTAACAAAGTCACTTTCGTCAGGAAAAAAAAGTTCAGGGTTATATGGAAAATTCGTAGGATAGAGGTTCATCTTTTTAATATACTATAAAGCACATAACACAATATTTAAATTCATAAATATATATTGAAAAAGTAATTATTCACACCTTTTATTTAAATTAATATATGTTTATTTTTATATATCTTACCCATAAAAAGAAAGAAAGAAAGAAAAATTTTACAAGGAAAACAAGAAAAGAATGTCGAAGAATTCACTATAGTACCAATATTAAAGGAAAATAACTTTTATACCCTAAAATTAATGAATTTTAAGAATATTTTATATAATTTTTAAGCAAACAAATAATATAAACAATACATTACTTTATAATTAGAACACGGGGACACGGGGACACGGAACAACTACACTAAGGGTGAAAGAGGGATATCAAAGATGCTTCTACAGTGAACTGGGCAATTGGGGTTAAAGGTTTACTTGGATGAAACATCAGAACTCTATGTACTCCCCGGCAAGTTGGGATCTAATAAGACCAGTTCAAGATTTATGACCTTCATAAAATGTGTTAAAGAGAACTAACTTGAATTTTTTTTTTTCAGAAATCCTTTAAAAAAGGGAGAACAAAAATTGAAACACAAAAGAAAAGTTCGTTGTTATATAGAAAACGCACTTCCTTATAGAGATTATTTTACGAAAAATCATTGAAATGTTCAGGTTCCCTAAGAAAAGTTCGGTATATAGAAAAATTCGCAATATAGAGGTTCGTTATATATAGAAAGGAATGAGAAATCAAATTATATATAATTCTAATTCAACATAAAAATGGCGATCATGAAAACCCGAAAAAAAAACCCGAAAATTGGGTTCAAACTAGTTAGATGGTAACAAACATTGTTCTATTGCAAATTGGTAAGCTAAAATAAAAGTATACAAATTCCTTAAAAATCAAAAAATTTAAAATTTCAAAAATTAAAGATATTTGCCACCGTCTTTGAGAAGTATTCTGACACAAAACTATTTAAATTTTATAATAGCTAAGTGTATAACTTGTGTAACTTAACTACCCTAAAATCGTTACAAAACACTACACATTATTAAAATGGATATATTGACATAAAATGCACTAATACATGAACATACATATATACATATAAGAAATATCATCTAATTTTCTTTATAACTGAAAGAAAATGTTTTAACAATATCTGTGGCATATACGAAGACTCTAGATAGTTAAGTTCAAATAATAAATTTTATAATTGTTTTCCATAAATTTATATGAGTTTCTATAAATCGTGCAATACCAACATTTAATTCAATGAGTTTCAAAATGAAACTATACCACCTATTTTTTTTTTTTTTTGTGCTTCTTGATGGTTGTTAAAACATTTTCACTCTAATCTTTTTTAATATCTGTGTGCTTTAAGACAAATAACATTTTTCTATTGCTTAAAGTAACTTTAAATGATGCTTTAAAATTTGATTGTTCTAAATATGACAAACATTGATTAAGCAACTTAAAAATTCCATATATAATTTTATGTGTGAAAAGAATGATGACAGGTTAAATTTTGATAGTTAAATTTAAAATGCTTACAATATATTTATTTGTTATATATCTCTCTCTGCATATGTATGTATGTATGTATGTATGTGTGTGTGTGTGTGTGTGTGTGTGTGTGTGTGTGTGTGTGTGTGTGTGTGTGTGTGTGTGTGTGTGTGTGTGTGTGTGTGTGTGTATGTGTGTGTGTATGTGTGTGTGTGTGTGTGTGTGTGTGTGTGTGTGTGTGTGTGTGTGTGTGTGTGTGTGTGTGTGTGTGTGTGTGTGTGTGTGTGTGTGTGTGTGTGTGTGTGTGTGTGTGTGTGTGTGTGTGTGTGTGTGTGTGTGTGTGTGTGTGTGTGTGTGTGTGTGTGTGTGTGTGTGTGTGTGTGTGTGTGTGTGTGTGTGTGTGTGTGTGTGTGTGTGTGTGTGTGTGTGTGTGTGTGTGTGTGTGTGTGTGTGTGTGTGTGTGTGTGTGTGTGTGTGTGTGTGTGTGTGTGTGTGTGTGTGTGTGTGTGTGTGTGTGTGTGTGTGTGTGTGTGTGTGTGTGTGTGTGTGTGTGTGTGTGTGTGTGTGTGTGTGTGAATAGTTCCCCATTTTTTTTATCAATTTTAATGTATGGCGTATGAAAGGGTTCAAGTAGGCTGGATAAACACATTTTTGAAGGTAGATGCTAAATATAAGCTTTTAATTTCAAAAATACATATTTATATAGAACATAAAATATGCTTTCACTAAATATAAAAACTACAGTGATGGCACTAAATCCCACTTGAAAACAAAAGTTTTCCTTTATCTATTCAAAAGCTCTTATCGGAATCAAAACCTATCAAACTTCTAGAATGTTCTGAATATCACATGATCGTGTCTTTGTAAGCCAGTGGGCAGGTCCACGGTATGATGTATTATTACTCAAACTCAATATAAAAATTGAACGGAGTGAAAAATTTTGATTATTAAGATTTCAAGTAATTCCTTATTCCTAATAAGAGATTAAATGAAATAAACAAGGATAACGTGTATTCTTGTTGGTTTTAAGATCAAAATGAATTTAAAAAAATACCTCTCAACTGGTTGTTTAACGTTGCACTTAAAAGTTTCTCCCGGGCTATTGGCTGAATACTTCATGATCTTGAATCCCGGTCAAAATTCGATGAAGACACTATAATAATCTACTCTCCAGTTATCCACACCACACCAACCAAAGAGCCTTGTATTTCGACGTATTTAATATGTCTCAGTCCTCCTATGCGTTGGGTATTCATTCCCCCCCCCCCCGAAACCCATGAATCGACAGAAATAAACTCGGACATCAGTTCATAACTATGACAACTCATCTGTCATAGCCCCAAGATCACAAGAAACCTGAAATGAAAAGTCCTCATAAAGGAATTAATAGTACCACTTAAGAAAAATAAGACTGCGATGAGATTTAGATGAAGTCACTGCAAATTAAATATTAACAAAATGTTAAGTATAAAGATATTTCCCATGAGCTACCTGTTCTCGGAGTACGCACGAACATTTCCAACATAAGCACTAATGATACAACATTTTGCTTTTATCATTACAGAAAATTATAGTCCTAATGACAGACCAAGTACACGAGTCCAAAAATTGATTATTCTGTAAAATTCTGCTGTTTGTTACTTCGTTCCAGTTACGTATTGCTAGTATGGAATCATTACCTACTTAAAATGTTTAAACTCAACATCATTTATTTCTATTGAATGAAGTGAAAACTAGCATAAACAATACATTGCATTATAACGTGAAACAAATACATTTTCATTCGAAAGATATATCACTTTAAAGTATAGTGATTTACAATTTCCTTAGGGAGATATATTTTATACGGAAACAAACATATAGAAGAAAAAAAATAGGGTTGTATTTACTTAAACTATGAAAATTTAAACGGTAGCGGCACCAACAAGGAAAATAAATAGGTGATACTTGAATATTGCTAATATATCTTGCATTGCCCATTATTTATATAATGTATAGTATTGATTGTGAAGCCCAGGGCAGAGTGGTAGCGCATTGCGCTTCCACGCCGCAGATCTGGGGATCAAATCTTGGGCTGTTCGAGATAAACTCAAGCACTTTTATTTCCTTCAGTGGGTTGAGCTAAGGTACAAAGCTTGCTTGAGAGATATTAAATACTGGAAGTTTTGCAGTCAGACTGACCGCAGACCAGAAACAATACGCCTCAGGCCCAAGGTCACGAAAACTAAGAGATTGGTACAGTAGGCCCCTTGGCCCTCCTTGGGGCTGTTGTGCCACAGATTAAGTTTACAATCGTAATTAATGGCCATTGCCTGCTGCGTGCCTTTGAATTTTTTGTGTGTAGCATAACCTCTCCGAATTTTGAATTTTGTTGGTGATTTCGTCAGAAAGGGACGGATGTGAGTGGCAGGAAGTGACGTAAGCCTTTATTTAATTTGACCAATGAGCGTACGTGGTGAGTTACTCTTCCTTTACTTCCCTCGCATTGGGTCCAACTCTGGTAGGTAGTTTGTTTTCCCTTATTGTTAAGTTAGCATTTAAAAGATTCAGAAAGAATTTACTTATTTGGGATAGCTTTCGATCCTTAGGCTCCAATTTATTAAACCTCAAGGACTCGTAAGTCCCGTAAAGAAAATCTGAGGTTAATTTATATGTTTGAACTATGTAATTTATATATATTTTACTGTTTAGGAGTGTCTGAAAAAGTTCAACATTCTTGAGAATATACGAAATGATATAAGTAATATGGAATTATTCGAATAAATATTTTAATGCGTACCTTTTCATACTTTGAGGGTTAATTCCTGCCGCTGTGTCAATAGCAAACGAAGAACCAACTCATATGTTGTGACTCCTCACAAAAAACATTCATTTTATCGTCGAAACTAAATTGGGGCTGGGATTAGGCAAGATTCTCTCTTTAAACTTTTTTTATATTAATAAAAAAAATGGAAAATATAAAAAAAAGAAATTGATAATCAAGCATAAAAATTTATAATTAGTAAAAAATTAAATGAATTTTCCTTAGAACATTTACGTTTTTTTTAGATTTTAAAAAATTTGGTTCAATGCCATACTTTTTTTTGCATCTAATTATATTATTTTTCAAAAAAAATCACAAATTAATTTTAAATACATAATTTTATTATAGTTTCAATATTACAAAGACAACCACAAAACGATAAAATAACACACGAAGTTTAAATTTGCGATTTATCTCAAGAATGCATACACAAATGCTCAATCGATCTTTATATTCCCCCATAATTTAAGAATCTTTCAAACTGGCTCTATAATGCAGAAAGTATATTTTACATTTTGTCAAAAAAAGAATTAATACAAAAATTTCTAAATTCAATTCCTTTTGCCCTAGCATTCTACTTAAACAAATTGAAAATATGGCAACGAATATAATTTTATTGTGGAATTGTTTCTATTTTTCCCGTCACGTTTTGGGGAATTTCAACCCTTGATTCCTTGTCCTCGAAGCACTTGCCATGGGGAAGGGTAAAGAAAGACCTCCGGGGAATGAACTAGAGAAAGGGAAATGCATACACCGTTCTTCCATTTTCATCTCATCCGGGTGATAATAAAATATTGAGAGGGAGCATCGCAACATCGCGAGGACGTGATCTAGGAAAGAAAGGATTGTAAAGGAAGAGAAAAGAGTTACCGTATTTTTCGCGGCATAAGATGCAATTTTTACCTCAGAAATTGGTTTCGAGAATTAGGTGTGCATTTTAAGAAAATAATGCATAAAGTGCACAGCTCTTTTTCAATTCCTACTTCACACACTCTCTCTCTCTCTCTCTGTATATTTATCTTGTTCAAGTTTTCAGTTGTTAATAAAATACATTTCAAAGCGATCAATTGAGCTGAAATTTTATATACATGATTATTTTGGATAACAATGCAGTAATTTAATTATAATTAATAAAAATAAATTGTGATTAAAACTAATTATTCAAAGAATTACAAATACATCCACATTGGCATCATTTTTGGCGACTTAGGGACCCTTTTGGTAACTTGTGTCAAAACTTGAAAAGGTTTCTTTTCTCATATTTTAAAGCGTTCGTTTGAACTGAAATTTCCTGTACACTATTGTTTTCGGTCACAATACGATAATTTAATTATAATTAACTGACTGAAACTAATTATTTAAAGAATTACAGGTACAGCCACGTGGACTTCATTTTTAGCGGCTTGGGTCAAAACTTTAAAAGATTTTTTTCCCGTTTTAAAGTATTCAGTTGAACTGAAATTTTATATACACGATGGTTTTGGATGATGACTAAAAGTAATTAAAGTAAAAATTTTCTTTGTTGATCTAAGTAGGAATTTTTTTTATATTTCTTGTTATTATTACACAAATTATCTTGAGTCTTACATTATTTTATGATGATATTCGTGAAAGAGAGAAATCGGAAGATATATGAATTTTGAAGGTGTTTGAGAGAGAGTAATATTAATGTCTCACTATAAAGCAGTGCTTCTCAAACTTTCAATACTGCGCCCCCTTTTCAATCACAATTTTTATCGCGCCCTTATACATTAATAAATTACTGAATGCAATAATAATGCCCTTTGACGCTAAAGCTACAATACACGATCTTAATTATAAACCGGTCTAAACAAGTATCCTAAGATTCTAAAAAAACGTTTGCCACTCTCAAAAAAGGAGATATGTGATCAATTCATTTTAGCTCCCATTAAGACTGTCATATTAGAGGATTCTCTGTCAAGGTCATTGGTAACAAATAAACAGTTTTCCCAGAATTAACGATTTTTGTATTATATATTTCAGTAGACTCATAAAAATAAATCTTGGCCAATTAATCCTTCAAAGTGCTCAATATGCTTATCCATGTATCATAAAACTCTTTCACATTGTGAAAAAAGCGCAACAGAATTATATAATTTACAACTTCCCTAAAAAGGGGATAAAGATAACATACCACTAAGCTCAAAAGTCAGCAAAAAGTAATATTTTTAGATTAAAAGAAACGTAAAAAAAAAATTCCATCGTAGGATTACAGCAAAAAAAACAAAATATTTTCTTTTTTTTTTTAAACCTTTTTCACCAGATGATATATATAAATCTATAAAGTAGATCTTATTTTTATTATATCAGAAAGTATTTTGTTTTTCATTCCAGAAAATTTAAATTTTTTTAACCTTTTATTTTCGATATGCCCCCCCCCAATTTTTGGAAAACCTAAAAAAAGTAACATGAGGGGGCTTTGGGGGTCTTTGAACTTAGGTCAAAACCTAGAAGATGACACTTGAACAAAGGCACCGCCCTCTCCTAACTACCACACAACACCAAAACCGTTTTAACATGCATTGACCCCCTTTACATGAAAGGTCATCAGTGGCATCAGGACTCGAATCCGCAATGCTCCAGCCACGAGTTAATGATTATAACCACTAGGCTATTGCTGCCACAAATTAGTTTGTGAGATATCTTTTATAACTCCACCCCCGGATAAAAAAGGAAAGGGTAGTAGAGGAGCGTATATTATTTCAATAGAAATTTAAAATACTTAAAAGTTTCGAGAATTTTTATTTAATCAAACTTGGTGAAATTAAATTTTTAATTATTTTTTTAAATTAGATTTTTTGCATTCAGTTTAAATTAATGTTTTAAAATGACATTTTTTTGAATTTTTTTTCTCGTTTATTTTTGCTGATCCTTAAAATGATTTAAAAAACATTTACTAATTTTTTGTTAATTTCTATTGACAATCAGTGATTTTCTCAGAAAATCTTTTGCATAGTCTTCTTAGATCAGCGTACTTAGTAATGTCTATTTGCATATATCAGGGCTCCTTCCAAAGGCATTGGTCTTATATCGGTTTCTCAAAATGTAGCCTAGGGGGGGTGATAAACCTAAAGGGGCGCAGGGGCATCGGAAAGTCGAAAATAAAACGATTATTTAAAAATTATCAATTTGTAAAAGGAAACCAAACAAAATGTATTCTGACATAATAAAAAATACAAATTTTAATATACTTTTTAAATTTATCTCAGTACGGTAAATATATTTGATACTAAGTTAAGAACAAGTTTAATAATTATTTTATGTTTTTTCAATGGGATTATTAAAAAAATTTTATTATCTTGTTTTTTTGTATGATATAAAAACTATGGTCGTATTGGCTTTACGTTAAAGTATTATACATTAGTACTACATCAATACTTTTTTTATTGTAGGGGGAAGGGGGCCCGATAAAATTCTGGTTGAAAATTGGGTCACGAATATAGAAAGTTTTAGAAGCATTCTTATATCAAATAAAATTTTAAGGCGATATGGTATCTGAAAAATCATCAAACTATCAATATTGTTTTATTGGCTTATATATGATGCATCGAATCTTTATAAATATGACTGTGTGTGCAAAATTTCAAGGCTTTACCTGCACTTTTTTTATTAAGTTATGGAACAATTTTTGATGATGCTGGGCAGCAGATTAAACAAACCTGCCACGTCCACTTTTCAGATCATCTGCAAGAAAAGTGCCCGATAAAAAATGAATTGATTATTTTTCTACTGCGCGCAAATGAGACTAACAATAAATTACATTCGTAACAAGTCATTTTCAAGAAAAATTAATTCTTGCAAAATTCCCTTTTGCGTATTGTTTTTGGGGAAAATGGTTGGTCAACTTTTTAAAGGTTCGGCGTGCATTTTATGTGATATTATTTGAACGAAATTAAAACTTCAAAACGGATTCCCCCAAAGAACAAATACTGAATCTCATTTTAATATCTCTGATAATTAAAAATCTAATTCGTAAAAATAGCAAAACTCTCGCATTTTTATAAATTTGTTTCCCTTTAATATATATATCTTATTGGAATAATTTTTAAAAAATTGACAGGAAAATAAAAAGTGCAGGTTTTTTCATCATATTTTATTCCCAAAATTCAGCAAAACAGTCTGTACTCCCAAACCAGCAGAGACAGGGCCGACTTCAGCGTCGATCGGGGAAACCCTGCGTTGTTCAGGGGGTAATATTAAGCACGTCGCACTGGGGGCTACAAGGCTTTTTGGGGACGGGCCATGAAAATTTTTTTAAACCCTGGCCAAGTGACTTGACGACACCTCCCTAAATACTACACCAACGGGAGGACATTTGAGCTCTCGACAGGTATAACGTGCATCGCTCCCTCACACAGCGGATCTTTAGGGGGCCCCGGGCCAAACTCGGAAAAAAGGCCACCACGCCTACCGGCCCCCGGGTACCCGGCCACAGTATGTCTACCGAAAAAACCCAAGTACTTATGGGGGAGTTGGGTTGAGTTGTCCTGGTAGGAAATTTATCCCAACTGACACATGAAGGGTGGGGTTCATCATATATATATATATATATATATATATATATATATATATATATAGGTTTATTTCTCTCTCTCTCTCAATCTATATATATATATATATATATATATATCCCATTATTGAAATTCCCCACAATTATTATTAAAATATTTTAAGACATTTATTTAAATAGACAAATTAATTATTCAATTTGGATATATTTTATCTTTAAATTGTTTTTGGTTTTTTTTTTCATTGTTTAAAAAATTTAACATGCGAAACTTTTAAAAATACGGAAA
>BMAV01019290.1:0-49569 GCA_019973955.1 Trichonephila inaurata madagascariensis
TAATAAAACGCAATACAAAAAAAAAGCAAAAAATTTTATGGAAATTTTAATTATTTCGGGTATAAAAAAACATGAAATGATGCTTCAACCAACAATTTGGTTTCATGAAAAAAAACTGATTGTTTAAAATTCAAGTAGAATATTTAATAAGGTTTGGTCCTCTGAACTGCTAAGTTCCTTCCCCTTTTTCATAAACGTGGGTCATCGGTGAGACTTTTAAAATACGTTTCCACTCTTCAAGGAATCAATCCCCCTTCCCGAACGTAAGCGAGGCAGTGATCTCGCTGAATGCGCCCCCAAGCATGCTGGAAAGATTTAGGTCGGAGAACGTGCTGGCCCTCCATACACTGTATTGTTTCAGCTACGAAAAAGTTCTCCACAAGACGAACTGCATGTTTTTTAAACTTATCTTGCATTAAAAGAAAGGAATCTCCAATGGCTGCAGCGTAAGTTACGACATGGGGTCTAAGGATCTCGTTTGCTTACCTTTGAGCTGTCAAAGTGCTATCCCGAATGTAATGCAGGTCAGTCATTATTTACAGTCGTGGAAAACTTTGACTTATCCGACGTCAAATATTCCCTGTGTTTCTTAGAAACGATTCCACAGTCTTACAAGGACATTTATTGCCACTCCAATAGCATCCACTACAGCTCTTTGTGTTTGCTCGGATTCCAGTCTCCTGATAGCACGCCAAGCCGTGGATTCCAGTGATCACACTACCGGCATTTTCCAGTCCCCTTTGTAAGGGGGCCAAAAGGTTGAACTACCCTGGAACGAAAAAAAAAACTTCGCGAAACCCCAAATTTCTGCCCTTTTTTCTTTTCTCTAGTTTGACCCGATTGCATTGATTTGCTCATGAAATTTTTTTTCTTCTCTTTTTTGTTCCTCAGACTTTGGGTGTTTTTTTTTTTAGTTGTTATTATAGAATTTTTTGAGTAATTTTGTTAATTTGTCAAAAATGTAAATTTGCTAAGCTCTAATTTGGTTGTCAAAAAAGTGTAAAATGTTCAAGATTTTGTGGAAAAGATGTAAACTGTGATATGAGTGTTATGATATAATCTTCCCAACTAAGATCACTAACATGCTGACTTTGAAATCCTATTGTTGTGTGGTGGATTTGGGTTAGTAGCGAACGATTAATATATTTGTGATGAATATAAGTTCTTAAGAAGTTAAAATTGATTATATATATATATATATATAATACAAGACAGGTAATAAAAGATATGTAATCGATAATAGTAATACAAGACAGTATAAGCAAAAAATAAAATAATCTTAGAAATATTAAAGCAATATAAAGGAACTAAGATTGTAGAGTTAAGCAGTGTTTTAATAACAGTCGACTTTTCCCTATGTATGCCTTTCTCACTAGGCTGCAAGGAAAAAGAAAATGTGTAAGATTAAGATTACATATATATATATATACACTAGTACAGTATTCTCAAACCTTGTTATCGCCACGGACCGGTCAACGTTGGATAATTTTACCGCGGCCCACTGATCGGTAGGACGTTGATTATTTATATTTTAGATTGTTTTGATTTAATAATTTTATTTTAATTGTATTTATATATATATATATATAAACGTGCATTCAGAATAAAATATAGCGACATCAAAAATGAATATAAAGTGATTTAACAAGAAATAAATGATTTTCAGGAAAAGTAGCTCTAACCCAAGAAAAATATATCACGGTAAATAAAATGAAAATAATTTAAAGTTTCTTGTGCGGACCGGTAGTATTTGATCCACGGACCGGTTCGTGGACCGGGGTTTGGAAGGACCACTGCACTAGCATATTGACAAATATATCTGAAATGGTGATAATGCTAAAGTTATATTTGTAACGAAGTACTTTAAATTTACCATTCTTCATCGATATGTGTCTTTTCATATATATATACATCGTGTCCGAAAAAGAATGTACCATTTTTCTTTATTTTTTCTTCCTAGGTACCCAGTGTGTAGAAAGAGGTGAAAATTAGCCTGAAAGCTGCTAGATATTCGAAGTTTTGAAATATCCTCCTTTCCTGTGTACACAAAATTGTCAATATGGCGTCCACCAAACCACAGAAGGCATTTTGGGCTATGGAATACGCAAAAACAATGTCTATTATCACAGTTCAATGGCGACAATTTGGTGTCGATCCACCAGACAAGAACTGAATTAAACGTTGGCATAAACAACTAATGGAGACAGGTTGCCTATGCAAAAACAAAAGCACCGGGTGACAGCGTTCGGACAATCTTTTTCGAACACGATGTACATGGTTTCCCTTAACATTTTTTAAATTATTATTCAATAAAATTGGTGAAAATTTATTAAAGTTATTTTTTCTTATACTGGGGTGTTTCCTAAACTCTACGCACGGCAAAAATTTTAAAAGAAGGGGTGATAGTACATATCCAAGACAAACAATAGTAAACAGGAAACATATGGTCCTAAAACGTCACCGAAGGAGATAGGTGCCATTAAAGTGTAAGGGTCAAATTTTTGAGAACTCAAAATTTAAGTTTTAAAAAGCTTTTGAGAGAAAAAAGATTTTAATGCGATTAGCTTTCTCAAACTTTCACTACTCGCGACAATTTTCAATAATAATTTTATCATTTACCACAATAATAATGGAAGCTTTGTCGCTAAAAGCTACCATACGATCTTAATTATAAACCGTACAAATTCAGAAGAAAGTATTAAATTTTTGTATTTTGTTAATTTTTTTAGCTTTCAATATATATTTTAAGCAAATTACTTTTGTAGTAATATATGTTTTGAAACAAAATTTACTTTTTAAGTAATACGATAATTATCATGTTATTTTTTCGTATCTATAATTTTTAAATTGGAACAGATTGCAAAAATATGATACTTATTTAAGATTTATTTCTTCCATCATCATTTCTAAAAGTTTTAAATGTCATTAGAAAAATAGTCCTAGTCTATGTTGTCTTAAGTGGCGCACACAAGGGGTCCTGGGGTTCCCGGACCCCTCCCTCCCAAAAACTTCCAAAACTTTCCGATTGGTTATAATTCTAAATATATAATACGTAAAATTTAATTAAATATTTGTTATTAATGATTAATTTTATTAATTAATGCTAATTATTTGAAATTCAATAATTAGTTTTTTTACTGTGTTTTTGTTTCTGAAAATTGACAAAATCAAAAAATAGCATGATACAAGAATGGTGAAATTTCAACCCCGGACCCCCCTTGAAAAATTACTGTGTGCGCTACTGTTTATACTCTTATCATATCGTCACAGGTGTTGCATTCTCGCGAACGTCTGCGTGAGTCTTGGCAAAAACTATCCGACATCTGCGCTAAACGTGTAATAGCAAATGTTAATTTATTTTTTACCGCACGAGATCTAACTACAGGAGCTGGTATCACTTTTAGTGCGACACCAATTGCAGCAAGTAATTTTTGATGCCCAGTTTCCTCAGAGGGAGGTACCTGAGCTCTGACGATGCAAAATTGAACTTAAAATTTCTTCTAAAATTTTGGCGAAATAAGCCAAACGGGCACTTCAAAGGGATTTTTACATGCCGAATATTCATACGACATGGCCGTTCATGACCGCTGTCGATTTTTCTGCATCATGAAAATCCACCGACATGGGCTGGGGTCGAACCCGCAAACTTAGGTTGCAGATGGCCCAGCGACAAACCAACTACGCCCCAGTCAGCATTTGCAGAATTGTAAGGAGAATAAAACCAGAGCGGCAGCAGATACAAAAATGTAAATGATTTTTAAATAAAGATACTCATATAAATAGATTTAAACGAACTGTGTGTGTGTGTGTGTGTGTAATTGTAATCCTCACAAATTAGCATTTATTATTAATGTTAAATAATGAAAAGAATGTAAAAATACCTATAAAGAATAATTGTGTTATTTTTAATATTTAAAACGAAGACTTCAAAATGTTTTAACCCGGGGGCAGACAGCGCATTTCGATACTGTGGTAATAGTCGATTTTTTAACAATTATTTTTATTGTACAAAATAAAAATCCTGAAATTTCCAGTGAATAATTTAACGAGAGAAAGGATGCTACCTGCTTTCTACCTTTCTTCATTGATAATTTGAGAAAATTCAATCGAACCGAATTAAAACGTTTCTACTGACCTTAATAAAAGGACACAAATCACAGAAAACTACGAACGTTACAGAATAATCTGCAAGCAAAACTGTCATATTTTTGTTCAAATTTTTTATAAGTTTGACTCTGTTACCCCCACGCGCGACCGCTCCCGGGTTAAATGTGTAATCAATGTAAAACTATGAATGTTAGTTCTGAAAAGGAATTATATAAAACGTTTTTTATCATGCGTTATATGTTTCAGAATACTCATAAAAATAATTATTGGCGAAATAGTCCTTCAAAGTGCTTTCTGTGCTTTTCGAAATGTCATATAACTCTTACGTATGAGCGCTTTATTTACAACTTCCCTAAATGAAAAATAAAGACATAAAAAAGGAACAACTACCCATACCAGTAAGTTCGAAGGTCAAACAGATGAACTTTTTATCTTTCTAGAATGTTTCTCTGGGTCTGGGTTTTGTCTTTTCTCTGAAATAATATTTTAGGTTTAAAAAGAAAACTTAGTAAAAAAATCTCTCATCGTGGGATTACAGCAAATCAAACAAAATGTTATGTTTTTTATTTAGTTATAGGATCAGATAGCTAATGAATGTATCGAAATAGCTTTTATGTTTGATGATAATACTAATAAATTCTATCAGTCTAAATGTGTATTTCTTATTATGTCAAGTATTTTCTTACTTCAATACGATAAATTAATTTTTTTTTTTTAATCTTTTATTTTCAGAATACCTTGCTCGCGCCCCCTTGTAAGGTTATCATATACACAAGGGGCACCCCACACTTTGAGAAACACTGATTTAATGTGATACAAAAAATAACGGTCTTCACTCCAAAGTCTAAAGCACCCTCTATCGACATTTTTTGAGCTTTGTCTTTAAAATTTATTTTTCAGAAAATACTGACAAAAGAATAATTTTAGCAAGAAAACCACTAACAGAATCGTTTTCATTTTCTGTTTTTTATCACCATTTTGTTCAAGCCCTACCTTTAATGGCACCTATCTCCTTCGGAGGCAATTTGGGACCCTAAGTTTCTTATTTACTATTGTTTGTCTTGATGTGTACTATCACCCCTTATATAAAGTTTTGTCGCAGAGTTTATATACACCCTGTATATATATATATATATATATATATATATATATATATATATATATATATATATATATATATACATTAATTATAGTCTGTGAACATGTTAAGTGTATTATTTTGCTTCATTCTTTGTGCAGACTTACCAATTACCATTTTACAAATAAGTAATAATTTCTAGATCAGTTATCGTATAACCATATAATTAAAGTGGAATTTTTTAATGAAGCATTTTTTGTGAACTAAAATTAAAATTTCATTATTCTATACATAGAACTACAAAAATTACACAATATTTGCAAACGAAGTACTCATGGAAATTCCAAGTGCATAACAAGGATTGGTATGATACGACCTCATTATTTAAATCAATTGCGTGTTTCTACTTATGAAGATATTAGCATTCTCATTACCAACCATTCTCTTCTGTATTATTTCTCTCTCTCTCTAACCTTATTAACTGTAATTTATTTAAGCGATGTGCCGTGATTCTGATTAAACGAACTTTAATTGCGTTCTATCATATCCTGTACAGTTCCGAATTGAGTTCTGGACTTGTGTTTGAATGAAGATCATGAAAGTGTAATGCGATATAGATAACAATCTTACTATTTTGGGGACGATGACTATCCATAGCACGCTTATTTCTGGGATACATTTGCATTTCCATTAGAATCCTCCTCTTGCCTAGTTTATTGTATTCTGGTCCTATTAAATGTGATTTATGTAAGATTCTTTGACCCTCATTTTACGAGTATTAATTGAGTTTTCTCGTACAGAGAAAACATACTTGATTTCTGCACTTGATTAAGGTGGTTGAATTTTTACTATGTTCAGAATTTTTCTTACAGTGGTTTTTGATCATGGACACTATTTCAGCGTTGAATGGGAGTTTTTTTATTACAATAATGGCCAAAGTTGTTAATTTTTTTAGAAATTTTTATGTTTTTTTAAATTTGTTTGTTTATAGAAAATGTTACATTTCACATAATGCAAAGTCGTATTTATCGTTTTAAAGAATATTTAACGCTCTCAACTCAATATAAAAAACAAAATTCAAATATTTACAAAACAGAAAAAGTTAAGCTGCAATATTTATTGACATAAAATATTGATGATAGCAGCGAGTTTACAATACTTAGTAAGGTAGCCTTTATTTTCTACTTTAGCTTTTTACCACAGCTGATGTTTTATTAAGTTGACGATAGTTTCAAGCTTCTCCTTAGTTGTTATTTGATACCAGGAAACAATTGTAGCCTTAATTAGCTCCCTTTTACTTAATGCGCACCTCATTCGGAGAAGAGTTTTCAAACAGTGCCACAATCATTCGATGAGATTGAAGTCAGGACTCTTTCCTGGACAGAACAACAGTAACATTTTATTAAGAGGCAATGACATCAAATAAAAGAGTAGATTAGACACCTTACAAGATATGTAAGATTAATGTGTTATGAGAAAGAGGTTTTTCCTGTGATGAACTTATAAGACAGGTAGGAGGTTAAGCGACTAAACATAGATCTCGAAAGTTCTTTTTAAGATATCAGGAGATATATTCAATAAAAAACAAAACATTAAAAGGCCGAAAAAGATGCATCATGTCTGTTGATGACTGAATTATAAGAAGACAATGTCTTCAAGAGATAAAAGAACATCATCAACGGCCATCAAAAGGGCCTCTGAAGCATTTGAATGATGCTAGTGTTTCTGTCAATTCAAGAACATTCAGGAGCAGATTAACAGAGATTAAACTAAGAGGTAGAATTCCACGAAAAAAGCCCTATCTCAATTTATAGTAGTGTCAAAAAAAATGACTGCAGTTGCCAAAGGAACACATCACACATTAATTGGGCAGATGTAGTACAAGTTATATGGAACGATGAAGCTAAGATATCGTTATTCGGTTGTGATGGGGGAAAATATGTAAGACGCTAAATAAGAGAAAAATTATATCCTGACTGCATCCAGGCAACTGTGATGAACCAACTTAGTTTAATGATTTGATCATGCATGCCATCTGATTGAATTGGTCGCCTACATATCATCGATGGGACACTGAATGCCAGAAAAAGTATATTGACACTATTCTAGAACCTATCTCCCACAAAGGATTTCTTTCCCTACAATGCCTTATTTATTTTTCAGCAGGACTTTACTCTCTGTCCCGCAGAAATTTCAGAAAAAGTGGTTTCGAACAAAAAGCATTGAATTGGAATTCTGGCCAGGAACCACAGTCCTGAACTCACAACCAATGAAAATATGTGGCACCATTTGAAAACTCTTGTCCAAATGAGGTTCCTATCAAATAAAAGGGAGTAATTTAGGCTATAATTGTTTCCTGGCTTCAAGTAATGACGAAGAAAGAACTTACAACTATTCGTCAGCTCAATAAAACATCGATATGAAGCTGTAATACAAAATAAAAGACACCTTACTAAGTACTGATAATTTACTCTGCTAACATTAGTATTTAATATATATCAATAATTATTGCAGCTTAACTTTTTTTGAATTGCAAATATTTGAATTTTATTATTTTTTTTATTGAATTCAGTATTATATTTTCTTTAAAATAATACATAACTATTTTGCATTCTGTGAAACATAACATTTTCTATAAGGATATACAAACTTAAAAAACATAACAATTTTCAAAAATGCTTACAATTTTGGGCACCACTGTAATTTTGCAGTCAAAATAAGATAAAAATTTCCTTTTTATATTCATATATATCGTGTTGAAGAGTCATGGAAAATAAAATAAAATACATATTCTCATATAGAGTCTTAAAAGGAATAAATACCCATTACCATCACAACTGCAAAAATTTTATATCAATGCTCAAAAAGAATTAACTTTCAATATTAACCCTTAATGAATTAAAGGTTTTAGTGGCATCAGCACTGAGATGCATAACATGAATGAAGCAGTTTCATTCATGAACTTGCTGACGTTACTAATAGGTTACCGCGGTTTCTTTGGAAGAAACGAAGCTATACACCAGTGCTTCTCAAACTTTAAACATTTGCGATCCAATTTTCAGTCATAATTTTCGTCACGCCCCCCTCCACACAATACCAATGTATTGATTGCATTGACAATGCTCTTTGACGCTAAAGCTACAACACGACTTTAATTATAAACCGTGCAAATTATCAAGATAAGTATTAAATTTTGTAAATGACAAGAACATGGGAGTTAGTAGTAATTTTTATAAACTTGTTCTTAATTTACTATGGACAATTTAATTATCAAATGCATTGGGCAGTATTGATATATTTATAAGTACTGTAAAATCCAGCGAATAAGGCGCAACCTATATTTTCAAGCTGCAATTTTTAGTTTTTGGGTACATTCAGCATTACACGCGCACCCCGTTTTTTTACGAAAGAAATCTGAAATGTACGTGCGCAAGCTCTTATGATTTGAAGTCATTTATTCGAGGAATTATTCCAAGCCTTAGGGGAAAAACAGTATATACATCTAGAACTATAATCTTTTAAGTTTGTAATGAATGTAATTTCGTTTATATAAATAATATTTCAATTTAGGTAGAAATCTAATTTTTTAAAATTTTCTTCTTTTTTTTTATTTTTAAAGCTTTTATTTTCATACCCCTCGTATAAAGCGCATTAGTAAACTTCGATCTTTTTTTTTTGGTTTAAAAGCGTTAAACCCCAAAGTTTTACGGTATATTATATCTTAAAATGTGTAGTTTATTTTTAAAATTTAGAATTATTTTGTTTTTTTCCCTTTCAAAAATTTTTTTTGAAAAATATTAATTTTTGGTTTTCTTCTCCCCAAAAAAGGGTTTTACGCGTTATTAGTGTTTGAAAACTCCTTAACACATACCCTAACGCCCCCTATCTTTTTTTTATGAATTAAAGTTATCTTTTAATTAAAACAAATATAAAATACTAATTATTGTTATGAATCTGATTTAATTCATCTATCACATCTATTCATGTGGCCGCAGTAGCCAAGGGGGTATAGGTATGGATCGGGGCTTGCCGTCACAGTTCGAGCCCCGACCACTAAGAACCAAATTCGGGGTGCGTTAAATCTGTCGAGACGGGAAAAGTCCTTCCGGGGGGGTTGTGTTGGGAAGGGGGGTTTTGGGGCCCCACTTTGAAACCGGTTAAAATTCTGGCCGTCCAAAACCCCTTTTTGTAACAGTGACGTTAATATTTAATCAATCAATCAATAAAACCCCTCTATTCATACGGGGTGAGATGGAAATTTTGTTTCCCCTTTCCCGAGGTCAAATCTGTATGAAAAAAAACATTGAATGAACATTAAAAATATGACAACTTTATTTTTCCCACATAGTCCCCAAATATATTGAGACATTTGCCATACCCCTTGATAAGCTTCAAAAAACCTTGCAGGAAAACTCAGGACTTTGCATACAGAAGAAGCGTTTACTTTTTCGTGGACTTTTTGGTGGTTGGAACCATCAATGCTACGCTGAACTGTGACACTCGGTCGAAATTGAAAGACGCGATTTCGAAAAAGTGGCATGGGCTTCTCAAATATGGCGTTTTGTTGTTGGATGACATTGTGAGATCCCATTCGGCGACAGCAACGCAAAACCATGTTGCAACTCTTGGTTGGGAACGTCTACGCCATCCGCCATGCAGTCCTGATCTCGCGCCAAATGACTTTAATCTGTTTCCGGCTTTGATGAAGAATCTTGCCTGAAGGCTCTTTGGAGAATGCGGATCAAACTTTAAACGCTTTTTCGTAGCAAAGCTGAATTTTTTCTTAAGGGCTTTTTGAAGCTTATAAAGCGGTATGACAAATGTCCCCAAGTACTTGTATAATTATGTGGAAAAATGAAGTTATGTCTTAATAATATCTCATTCTATGCTTTGACTTTCATCAACTCTGACCACAGTCGACAGGGAAAATATTTTCCGACTCACTCTCGTATTGTTATGCTTAGAAACAAAAATGTTTTAAAAAAACGTAGCTAGGCAATTAAATCGTAATGTTCAATGATTTTTTGAAAGGACGTAGAAAAGGACTCATCTTTTTTTATTATTATTATAATATTTGGAAATGCAAATATTCCCAAAGGAAATATATTTCTCCTGCTTTCTTCCTTACAGGAAACCTATTAACTGATAGTGAAGATCATAAGTCAATTCATGCATGAAAGTTAATATGCTCTAGATTTTGTTTCACGGCAGAACTTAGTGTCGTATGTTTTAATTTATTACTCTGCTCTCTTAGATAACTTTAAAAAAACAATCACTCGGAAGCAATGCAATCCGATTTGAAAACTTTTAAATTTTCCAAAAGAATTTTAATGATTGAATGGTTGAAAGCTGTTTCCATAGAAAGGAAATTATGATTAGAAAGTTTTTCACTCGAAAAAAAAATAATCATTTCACTGTTTTGTTTCTGTTCAATTTCAAACGGTATTCAGATATTTTTCCAACTTATAATTGGAAACTTTTTAACTATTATTTAAAGTTGTGAATATTGTAGCAGTTTTTAAACTTACCTTTGTGAAATGTCATCTTTATTTCATGCAATCAGAATTATTTTAGAAATCGTTGCGTAGTTATTGGGATAAAAAAAAATGGCAGATAATATGTTTAAAATAAAATATATTTCATTTTAATTTTATTACGTGTGAGCGATATTCATTAATATGAAAAAGAAATATTGTTTTTCAGATATTCAATAAAAGTCTAGTGGCTCTCAAAAGTGTTCGTACACTTACAATTTTCTATAAAACTTGATGTTTTCGACTAATAAAAATGAATACATAGGAATTGTAATTTTTTATTTATATCTTCAACTTCTTATTGAAATAACATAATCATTTTTAAAACGAAGTATTACTATTATTGTGAAAAATTGATAATCAAATAATTACACCCCAAAAGTCTTTGTGCATTACAAGAAATCTCCTCATAGCTTTAAGTACTGTATTTCTTTCTTAACTTAGTACTTAATAGGATATTTTTTTTAACTTTTACAACTGCTTTTAAATGTCTTGGTATAAATTCCTCAATTTTTTTTATATAATTTCTGCATGGATGTTTCTCTACTTTTCTGTGATTACCGCTTTTGCTTCACATTTTGTTTTTTATGTCATGTTTTTTTTTTCATTTAAATTCAAATTCTCTTCAAATATGTTTTACTGGGTTTAAATCAGGTGATTTGGAACGTGTTTTCAGAATTTGGAGACAGTTATAGAGAAACCAGCGGCGTACGTTGAAAGCAGTGCTTTGAGGGTTATTTTATGTTGTTAAAAAATAAAATCGGCTCCCCAATCTTGAAATTTTGAATGGATAATTTCAAATTTTTTTTTTAATTTTTAAAAAATCTCATGGTACTCAATACCTTCAAAAAATACCAAATTACCTAGTTCTGAAACCAATTTACTCCCCACACATGAATATCTCAACCTTCAAACTTCACTGTTCCACCTAAGTTCTTGAGGTTAAGTTTTAAAAAACTCAACATTGACAGAAATTTGGTTGGGATGATAGCAAATTCGACATTTTTGGTTCCTATGACGATGGTATAAAAGTTTGGAGTAGAAAAAATTAGAAAAATGTCTTGAAATGATGATGGAGTTGGAGGTGCTATTTTGTATAGGTGTATGTTACCTTCAGGATTAGGTAACTTGGTATTTTTTTAAAGGTATTTTGAATCATGAGCTTTATTTAAATATTTTAAGGAACAATTTAAAATTATCCGCCTAAAATTTAGATAATGCAGACTTCATTTTTTAACAAGATAATGACCCCCAGGCACTCTGCTCTCAACGTACGCAGCTGGTGTGTCTATAACTGTCCTTAAATTTAAAACGCCTCCTAATCCCCGGAATTAACAAAGAACTATTTAGTGAGTATTTGAATTTAAATTAAGAAGTCTTGATATATAAAAAAAATAAATGTGAATTAAAACAATAATCACAGAAGAATGAAAAACATCGATGAAGAAATTATTTTTAAAAAACTGATGAAATCTATATCAAGACGTTTAAAAGTTGTTGTGGACGCTAAAAGATATCTTATTAAGTACTAAATTAAAAGAAATACAATATTTTAAGCTATGTTGAGATTTTTTAAGCGTACGAAGACTTTTGTGGCTTAATTTTGTAGTAGATTTTTGATGATTAATTTTCCAAAATAATAGATATATTATGTTTTAAAAATTGTGTTATTTCAATAAAAACAAGTTGCAGGTATTATCAAAAAATACAATTCTGATATTAATTTTTATTCGTCGAAAGTATCAAATTTAATAGAAAACTGCAGGTGCGTGAACTCTTTTGAGAACCACTGTAAATTTATTTACTCTTTCCTGGTGAAATGTTGCTATATTTTTAAAATAAACACCTCATTATTCTAAATCTTTTGAAATTTCAGATGGGTCGTTAATAATTTTAGAGTTCGATGAATAACAGTATAGCAATTTTTTCACTAGGGAACTACAGTAATACTCGAATTACTCGATAGGTTAGACTGAGTGATAATCACATAAGTCGGGTATGATTTCGAATATAAATGCATATAAATTATTTTCAGTTGGGGCTGAGACGAAAGAAAATAATAATTTTGAAAAAAGAATGTCTAGTAAAATCTTAGACAACACACGTACAAAATCGTAAGCAGAGGTTATTTTGATGTAGAAGGTTTCATAAAATCTAACAAAATAGTTTGCTGGCTCAAAGATTTTTTTCTCCCGCAAAATTTCCTCGCAGTATGCTAATAATTTTTTTGTTTCTTGTGTTGAAAAAATATGCTCTTCGTTGGAGTAAGTATTTTCCAAATTTGTAACCCTTTTTTCAATCAACTGAGGCCTTCAGTTAAATTTCCAACCATCATTCGATCTTTTGATTGAACTGGGTCTAAAGACTCAGACTTCTTCAATGTCTTGCTCTTGCTCATGCATTTCTATGAGCTCATCTATTGTCAGCTCCTGATTGTGGGAGGGAATCCAGCAGTTCTTGAACTTAATCACTATCCACTTCTAAATTTATTTGCAGGCAAGATCTGCAAATTCTTCAATCTCGTTACCAATTTAAATTCTGAATTCACGTAAGTTAGGGTAGTGTAAGTCGAGGTATTACTGTGTTTAGAATTTCATTAATATTATTTCTTCGTAGTTTCAAAAAATTTACATAGAAGTAATTCTTGAGGGTTTTTTCGACTAAGAGCCATAACAATAGACTACGTAGAGGTCTATTCTTTCTCTGATTTATTTGCCGCCCAGCAGAATTGGCACTTTGAACTAGAACAACTCAACCCCGAACATGAACTTCACTACTAAATTGCATATGATATAGAGAATATATTCTGTTATGTGGACAATACATCCACACCAGTGAATTCCTGAGTTATAGTCTTTATTAGAAGATATTGAAGGAATTTATCTGGCGAGTTTCAGAAAGGTTGCACCTATTGCCACGCAAGCAAAAGTTATTTCTTATTATTTATTGTATTGTCTGCATTTCGCGTACTTAGTTCTAAAGCTTAAATTAATAAAAGTGAATTATTGTAAATATCTATTGCTATCATTTCGTGTCTGAGTTAATGGCTTGTCGTATCTTCACCCCCCCCTCACCTCAACCAATACGAGAAGGATATACCGCGAAAAACTAAATCGTCTTCTTTTTGTTCTAAAGGACTAAAAATGTAATACTTATTTGTTCAATTCTTCATTTCACGAAATTAATATAAATACAATTTATTAATATATAACACTACAAATTATAATATGTTTAGTAAAAATTTAAAATAAAATAATTTTTCACGCTCTTTTCTTTTAGATATTTGAAAAAGAACTTCAAAAATAAAAATTAGACAATCTAATTCAAAGTTTCATTAAAATTAAAGCTAATATTTTATTAGATGTTTCCAAGTAAGTATTACTTAAAAAGCAAGAGCATTTTCGATTATTTTGTAGAAATTTTCATTACCCTCGATATTTTTATAAGTAATTAAAGGTTTCAAATTCTTTAAAAGATAATTCAAGTTTTAATCAAATGAAGCTTAATTTTTCAGTATATCATAATTATACAACATTAAATGAATGAAGAAAGTAAAATAATAATATAAATGCAATGCTCATTATATAGATTAAATTAGTTGCGGAATTTTGAACACAGAAGTAAAATGGAAAATTCTTGTTTACTTTTTTTAATTTAATATTATTCGCGTGAGTGAAAAATTAATTTGAGGGCATTGTCTTACATAAATGATAAATGATTGATTTTTGAAAATTAATACTTTTTAAGCGGGGAAAAAATGGAATACATTTTACGCGTATTTTGAATATACAAAAATTATAAGCAAATAGTAGCTAATAATTTATTTAAAAAATTTTAACCATTCTACTCATTTTAAGTAAGAGTTTTAACAATAGTTTCCGAAATATTTGTCTCGAAAATATATTATAATAGAATTCAGAATAATGCGAACAGAAATATTATTCAATTTATTTCTATTCAATTTTTTTTATTATTTCAGAATTATTTAGTACAAATGAATCAAATGAGAACTTCATTTTAATCCCATGAAACAAAAAAGACGTTATTTTGTATTTTAACTTTTTATTGTAGGTGAGTTAGATAATAAATGCAGAAAAAAAATTTTAATATTCGAGAAGAATAGCAAATTAACTTTTTAGATTTGTCTCTAAAATATAATAAATTATCTTGTGAATTTATATTTATTTTCGATCAATAAAAATCTGTATCTAATGAAATAAATATATAAAAAAAGGGAGAAAGATTGGAACCGACTATCTCAAAACATTATTTAAAATTAATTGAAAATAGAACATTCATGTCAAAAATTTAAGAAATATCGTTTTCAATAAATATATATAAATGGTAATAAATAAATATAATTCTTATACACGTATATTAAGCAAATGCTATATTTAAATGTGAATTTAGCTATCATTTTCTTTTATGCACGATACACTATTTATATTCTTCAAGTAACAAATTTTATTCACAGTGAAAATGCTTATTTGAAAATTTCTTGTAGAACTTAAGCGTACAGAATACACCTTGAATGATAACTAACGGGGAGAAATTCCAAATCTAAAATGTTTCATTCAATATAAAGTTTATACATTTGAAATATAAAAAAAATTATGCAAAATATTCGAAATATTTTAAAAAGCTATATTAAATAATTTGTTTCCTTGTTTTATTTCAAAATAGTCATTGAGAGGCAACGTCATCAATGTGGTTTCTATAGGTATTTTAATCTCAGAATGTAAAATAAAAATAAAAATTGCATAATACATGCAAATGGATATTAATAAGTTTGAATTATTATTAAAAATAATCGAAATAGAAACTTAATTTTTATTTGTTATACTACAGACTTCTGTACAAAATAGTCATCTAGAGCTAAGTTGTTCTCACTTAGGGTTTCTTGGTGTTATATGTATAAACAAATACAGTTGGACCTCGATTTAACGAACCCCTGTTTAACGAATTTCTCGATTTAACGAATTTTTCTCTTTCCCCGATTAAAATAACGGCAAAAAACCTAGAAAAAATTAGATTTTTTTTTCAAATAATATCCTTTTTATCCGGAACAGAAAAAAATATTTTTCTTGTAATTAGTAACTTTCGAGGGCAAAGAGTGCTGAGTGCTATTAGACTTAACAGGTGCAGATAAGTCAGAAGTGTAACCTACCATGTCAGTTTTGAATTAGACAGGAAACGCCTTTTTTATCTCATCCCACTTCATAAAAAGAGAATGTTTTAATATTTTAACGATTATGTTACATTTGATGACGGACTACCTATCTATGTAACTGAAGTTTAGGAAAATGTTGATTTGCCGGAGACAATAAATAGTGCCAATTGATAATGAAACTCTTATCAATATTGTGACATTTTTAATGTTGAAACTGTAAAAATGTTTTTATGCACATTTTTTTCTTTTCTGCATAAAGTCGAAAAAAGAACTCTTTCGAGTCAGGAATTAGGAAGAGATTTTCAAGCATCTATAAGCCAGATTTTAAATTTTTCAATTAACGCGCGTAATATTTCACTTGTACCTGTTGAATAAAAAATGCAAAGTTTCTAACTATGAATATTTTTTGTTGGTTTTGCTTAGAATTTCTAAAAGATAAATGCAAAAAAAAAAGTATTTTGTTTGGACCCCGATATAGTGAATAATCTCTATTTTCCTAACAAAATGGATTCGTTAAGGTATCCGACTACGCTCGGAACCGTCATTTTAAAAAAGCGTATAAATGAATAATTTTCATGATATTTAGTGTCACTTAGATTAAAATACATGTATAAAATTGTTTTATAAGGCCATTGTGACAAAAAAAATTATTTAAATACAATATTTCGGCAAAAAATTAACTTAGAATAACGTTTTTTCAAAATGTTCTCCTTTTGTGAAAAATGTTTCTATTATAATAATATTTTTACCTGTATATAGCTCAGAAATCTTGTAAAAGCTCAACTATGATTTTTGAAAAATTCACATTATTTTCAGGTTACAACCCATTGAAAAATTATCGGCGTTTTTTTCTTAAAATGTCTCCCCTCTTTTGTTCGTAAAAAAAACAAATAAACCCACTTCTAAGTTATATATTTCAAACATTCTAGTTGAACACTCTGTACAAGAGATCTAAATTATATACAGGCGAAATATTATTATGATAGAAGCATTTTTTTACAAAAGGGGACATTTTGAAAATGGGTATTCATGTTCATTTTTTATCAAAATATTGTACTTAAATAATTTTTTATTGTAATACTATTCTTAAAAAATTTTACATGCATTTTCTAATCTAAGTGACACTAAATATCTAAATATTACCTTTTATTTTGAAAATCACGGTTCAACTTGAAGGATACTTAAATCGGAGTCCGACAATGTGTATGTGAGTGTGTGTGACTAATGTATATATATGCGCGTAGTGTCATATTTGCATATTTCTGCTTCTTACTTCTCCATATAGCATTAGACGCTAATCTAACTATAATTATAATGATTAAACAATTTATTTTTCTTTCATTTAGATTATCCAATTACTAATTAGTATTTTAATTCTTCTTCTATTGGAAATTTCTGTAAGCTTCTTTCATCTTATTTATTTTCAAATGTTTTCAAATGTTATTTTTGTGATGTAGGTCGTAAATTTAAAAACACAGACAAATATAAAAACATTACTTTTCTTCAGTCGAAAAGTTTTTTTTTTTCATAACTTATCCCACCCAAAATAACAAGACGTACGTGACTGAATACCTCTTTTCCTCCTCTGCTCACCGATTACGATATACACGATGCACTTTCTCCCGTCATCGTGAATCGAACCTGAACAACTGTAACCGTCAAATGGCCACATCCTAATCTCACAGGCAATTTGTTGGCGATTCCCCTATTTACCATTTCCTCCACGTGATTTTGAAACCACCAGAAAATTAATTTCCGTTAGGTGATTTTCTTGCAAATGCCCAGTGTTCACTGGACTGAAACGGGGCTAATCATCCAAGTTTTCAGCGAATGTCTTGGGAGTGTTTCTCATCGACAGAAGTCTCCTTTGACTTATCAAAATTCAGAAGCAATCTGATCTTAAAGGATTATAAAAGCTTAGTTATCTTCATGTTTAGGGTATTAAGAAACAGCTTGTTGAAAGCCAGCAATTAAGTGGGGTATGTTGATAATGGAAACTGAGTTTTAAACGGTTTTTATTGTATCGTTTTAAACGGTTAACATCACCAAAATGGTTTTCTGATTATTTTTTAGGTTAATTTTCTCAAGCTGATTAAAGAATTAATTTTTCTTACTTTTTGACTTAATGCGATCATGAATTATAGAGGAATTTTTTTCTCTTTTCCGCTTGTAATGATATTCATAAAGATGACTCAACAGGAGGGAGATTCTAGGGTGTTGAAAGCTTATTAAGATAAGTTTTATCCATTGTATCAAATGCAATGGGAAGGATTATTGTTAAAGGAAGTATGTACGACATTGTTACTCCATGTTTATTCGTATATAATTTGGCGATAAATTATCAAGTGTTAAAGATGCATAAATATTTTTGGGTATAATAATTAAAGCTCTGTTTATCAGATATCCATAGGAAATACATTTAAATTTTCTTTCCCAAAACTAGATTTTTGAATACTTTATAGGAGGATAGAACTCGCCACCTTTGGTTCCGTAAGCGCGTAACATACTACTGTACCAAAATGATCACTTCAGTCCGGAGGCTGTTACTGACTTATACAGATGCAACCGCTACACTTTTGATATACGTTTCTTTTGATAGCTTATATTTAATTACTTAAAAGATATTTAAAATTGAAAGATGTATAACAAAATGATTGTTGAAAACGTTTTCTATCCTATGACATACAATCAAAAATGTTACATTCATAGATTATAATAGTAATCTTTGCAATTATGTGGTAGAATCCAGACGTTCAGGAGTACATTCGCACAACATTACAAGTAAAGTAGTTAAGGAAATACAATTTGAAACTCATTGTACCATCCCTCTCCTCCGGAAGCGGTTCTTAAACTTTCGATCACCATGACCCCTCTTTATGTACCCTCCTAACATCGCGAACCCCAAGATTCTTAACACCTCTCCCAGACTCCCAAAGCATGGGCGAGTGATTTAAAGGTTCCTACCTCTGCTACTTATACGCAGACTTTTTATCGTTTCTTTTTCAATTTCTACTATTAGCTCACACTCTCTATATATTTATTTATTTATCTTCGTGGAATTTTCAATCGTTAATAAAATACATTTTAAAGCGCTCAATTGAGCAGAAACTTTATATACACGATTATTTTGGATAAGAATACAATACTTTTTTTTTATAATTAGTAAAAATTAATTATATAAAACTAATTATTCAAAGAATTACAGATACAGAGCCACGTTGGCATCATTTTTGGCGATTTGTGTCAAAACTTGAAAAGGTTTTTTCCCTCGCATTTTAAAGCATTCAATTGAGCTGAAATTTTATATACATGATTATTTGGGATGACAATACAATAATTTAATTATAATTAATAAAAATTAATTGATTAAAACTAATTATTTAAAAAAATTACAAATACAGCCATGCTGGCATCATTTTTGGCGACTTGTGTCAAAACATGTGAAAAGGTTTTTCTCCACGTTTTAAAGCATTCAGTTGAACTGAAATTTTATATACCCAATTATTTTGGATGACAATACGATACTTTAATGATAATTAATAAAAATTAATTACCACTTAATGTTGTGATTCTGTCATATGTATATACCTATTTATATTAATAGTAACTTTTTAATAAAAAGTAGCTAAAATAAAATTTTTCTTTGTTGATCTAAGTAGGAATTGACGTAATTTTTTTAATTACCTGTTTTCTTTCTTTTCCCTTACTGGTGTTTATTTAGTGATCTAGTCTAGAATGGTACGTCTTTCAATTTTTCCATGAGTTCTTGCAGAGTCTATAAAAGAGGGAAATCTGAGCATTCAATGAGACAGCTTCAAAATGACCTCCTAGAAAGGCTCTGTTATTCTCCTGTGGTTCATGAACCACCATTTAGGAACCATTGGTGTACAGGATGGTGTTAAGCATGTCATGTGATTGAATAGGGGAAACAAATATTTTGTTCCGAGAAATTCATACGTGTTCTGCGACGTATGAAACATGGTTTTTCAAGAAAAACATTGTAACACTAACTTTTGACAGAGTTTGAGTAAAAAACTAAAATATAAGGAGGGGAAAAAACAGAAATTGTAGAAATGCTAAAGAAATATGTACGGTGATTCTACGACGCTTATATTGAAAATGTACGAGTAGTATTGGCGTTTTACAGAAGGTCAACATTATTGAAGCAAAGGGAATGTCATGATGGGGTATTTTTTGATTCTGAAATAATTGTTCATTCGGAATTTATTCCTGAGGACAGAACAGTGAGCAAGAAGACATTTTGTTCATTTTGCGTCGTTTGAGGCTATCCATTTCTTTTAAATAGCCTCAGATGAGACATAACAATGCACTACACATTGGATCCAAGTGGTCATAGAATTACTTGCCAAAACTGATACTAAAGGGCTTTCGCATCCTATCTATTTATTGGATTTAGCACCCTTGTAATTTTTTTTGTTTCCATCAGTAAAAAAAATTGCCAGGACGTCGTTTTATGTCATAAGTTGTGGTAAAAGCAGCCTCACTGGAGGCATGGGTGATAGGAAATAAGGGGCTTTTAGCAGTGTTCAAGAAATTGTGCAAAAGCCGGCAAAAGAATATTTGAAGGTGATTTTGCGTCAGTATCTTAAAATCTTCAAGGTTTTATGCAATATCCCCGAACTTTTGGATTCTACTGCGTATAACCTATTGTATATATCTATGGTATCTATAATAGTGCTATCTATAGTATTTATAATAGTGCTATCTATAGTATTTATAATAGTGCTATGTATAGTATCTCTATAATAGGGCTATATATAGTATCTATAATAGTACTATCTATAGCAGCGGTTGCCAAACTTTTTGACCTCATTGACCAGTTGATTCATAATTTAAATCCCATGGACCACTAATAGGATTTTGTGAATGTTAAATATATTTATAAAAAAATAATTGTGATCTAAGAACGCAACCAATGCATCTTAACCCTCTGATCGGAGTATCTGTCTCTCAGACGGGGATGATTTGCTTTGATGCCTGTAGATAACGCTGTGGGGTGATTTTTGGGGTTTGTTGTCTTGACATCTGCAGTTGGACTTTACCATGTGAGAGGATCACATGGTGGTACATGGCGATTTTTTTCAACTCACGATATGTGCGATTTTTCTTATGTACCACCATCTATCACGCGGATATTCCTATGGTTTTTTTCGTATTTGGTATTATTATTTTTAATTACTTTTACATGAATATTAATAATTTTTAACCAGTTTTAAAAAAATACAAATCACAATTCTAGTGATAAAAATATATTGTTGTGTTTGATTTAACCTCACACATTTTATTTGAGCTTTTTAAATTTCATGACTTATAAGGACATTTAAAACAGTCCTTAAGGTAAATTTAAAAAAGGAATATGTATCCGTTTGTCAGACGGATGTTTCCCAGTGCTGCAAAAAAAAAATTGATGTTTCGGCCAGAGGGTTAAAACATAACTTAACGTGATAAGTGAGTATATTCTACATTTGTTTGGGGACTAGCGAAATTTTCTCGCGGACCACTAATGGTCCACGGAACACCACTTTGGCAACCTCTGATTTATAGTATCTATATAATAGGGCTATCTATAGTACTATCTATATTCGGGGGCCATTTATAGTATCTATAATAATAATAGTACTCTCTATCTATAGTACCTCTTATGTCTATAGTGTAATCTATAGTATCTAATTGCCTATATAAAAATTAGGCTTTAGTAACAATAAATCGTATCGTTAATCCTTATATATTTCTTGCAAAATATTTCTGTTGATGATTTTTAATTTTTATGTTTTACTCATGTCAAATTCAATTAAGGTTAACGCTTATAAACTCAACGATCACTCAATCGCGACAGCCGTTTAAAAACTTAAATAATTAATTGTGTGAAGTGAGGTAAGTGAAAAGGAGTTCTAAGAAGTATTTTCCCGACCTGGTATATATCTTGTAAATAATGTATTCATTTGAATTCTCTCTTGTGCAATTATTTATCATTTTGTCTCATTTCAAAATACATATTCTTTTTTACTGTACAGAATATTTAGTTACGTACTTTTGCTTATTTCATATGTTATTTTGTTTCATCCGTGTGATCTGGAGCTTCAGTTTGTCCGGATATTTGAGATTCTATTGCATTTTCCACATTTCTTCTTACTCACTTTTCTCATACTCAGTTTTCAATTTATTACAAATTCAGTTATTTATTTTTTTACGCTTTTCTATTTTTTAATTTAATTAGATTTTTTTTTTTTTTAGAACTTTTAAACGTCTTCGTTAGATTTCAATCTTAAGATAGACGGATAACTGTGGTTAAAATTATGTTTTCACGAACAGTATATAGTATTGAGTTAAAATGATAATATTTAGAATCAAATACAAATTTTCTAAATGTTATTTTCCATTGATCTACAAACAATTGTACGGGGGGAAGGGATAGAAAAATTTTAGCGAGACACAGTTATAAAAGCTATTAACTGTTTGGGTTCCGCGCTGTTGGGATTTTATGTCGAGAAAACCCAGTGCACATTTCGAACATTATGGACATCTGACGGAGCGTTACCGATTGTTGAAGTCGTGCGCACAGATTTACTCAAACAAGTGCATTACACGGCTCTTTTTAATATAAATGGTACAATAGGTAAAACAATACTATAGCTTCGATTGGGATTCATCGGTGTAAAATGAACAAAGCACTATCGCACGTTTGGTATTTCCCGACTTAAAATAAAACAAGCGCTACCGCGCTGCTTAGGCCTTCTCGTACTCATTCTGAGAAAGCGCGGTTGCGCTGTTTGGGATTTTCAACAGTGTTTTTTCAATACCGCCTGGGACTCAAACGGTTAAATAAAATTACAAATATACTTTCACTGGATTATTTTTAGCAAAAATAACATCGAGACATTCAGTAAAAATTTAAAAATTATTTCTAGAAATAGAGCAATCAGTAGAATAAAATAAAATTCCTGAATGTCAAAGTATTTTTATAGTATCTAATTTTAAATGTAATTTTTTTTTATTCTGCTATAGGAAATCATTATCATACATACAGCGCTAAGCAATTTTAAAAAGTTTTAATGGATGAAATTAATTTTATCAGACGATGAACAATAACAAAATATTATACACAAGAACAAAGAGTGATGCTATTTTAAACTCGAAATAATTCAAGAGATTTAAAAGCATTCTTTCGACAAAAGAAAGTGAACATTCCAAGAATTGCAAAGTAGCAAAAATGCAACACAAATCTAAAATTAGAGGAGTTTCCTTTTAAAGGCATTTCGCTTTTCCGTGACCATAGGCAATTTGCATTTTAAGTAACAAAAGTAAAAGAAGCAAAATATACCTGAAAGCAAAATGCAAATAGGTTACGGAATAATCCATTGTTGGACATCATTGACTTCTTTCAAAAGTAGAATTCATCTTTCTTAAGAAAATTTTTTTGAATGTGTGTTATTTACATTATTACTATTATTATATACTCCTACTACAATACAATGTATTTATTTTGATTTTCTATACAAATAAAGAAATAAGTATCAAATAATTTACAGATATTAAACTCAACTTTGAGACTTCGAAAAAATATTTCGCATTCGAATTGTTTATAATTTTTGTGCGTGTCGTTAGTAGTTAAACATCGATAAACATTAGTTTAATGGAAGAAAATTATTACTTTCCCTTTAAATAGAATTTCTTTTCCTCTAGACAGGTGGAAAATCATTGTTTGCAGAAAGAATAAATTTTTAGAATTGGAAAAATGTGTAAAATGTAACTCACTGACTGGAAAAGGATATTACGGAAATATACGTGATGGAATGTTCCTACCTAAAATTAGTATAAGATTACACAAATGTTATGTTATATTTTAGAAAGTTTTTTTTTCAAATAGATTCTTATATATACATATATATAGAAAATAAATAAGTAATTCATAAAAAGTGGAAATATTTTTGTTAAAATATTTATTAAAATAGCTCTTAAATCTTCGTATTTCCTAACTTGATTTATAAATAAATTAAATTCAAAGAATATCATTTAAATTCTATTGAGTAAAACATTCTGTGTAATATATTTAAACCATTATAATGGTTTTCTCTAAACATGAAGAATTCAGCTACCACCATTCGAAAGTTTTATTCATTAAATCAAAAATAACAGTGCTTTTTTTAAAATCCAGAATATTTAATTATATAATCAATTCTAATTACTAATCGAAATTAGACTAATTGTTTTGACCTTTTGTATTTCGTATGAGAACTGTTGAGAATCCTGAAAAGTCTTTATATGTAGCAAAAAGTTAAATTACGGAATAGTAAAGTTAATGGGATAATTTTTCAAATTTTTTTTTAATTTTATATTCATTTGAATATTTTTCCCTTTTATTAAAGCTGTGATTTATAGAAAACTTAAGGTATCCGACTAGGCTCGGAACTGTGATTTTAAAAGTGCATGTATGAATAATTTTTTGATATTTAGTGTCAGTTGAATTAGAATAAACATATTAAATTATTTTTTAAGAATATTACTACAATAAAAAAATTATTGAATGCAAGTTTTGGGCAAAAAGTGAACAAAAAATGCCATATATATTTAAAAATTTCTCTGTTTATGGAAAAAAACTTTTGTATTAGTAATATTTTGCCTATATATTAAAGACTTTTGTACAAAACCTGAACTTTGAAGTATTTAATTTATAAAAATGTTTATTCATAGTTTGATATGCCAGTGTAGAGAAATTTTAACAGAAAACATCGGTTATTATTTCGATTGAAAGTAACTCTGAAAATAATGCGAATTCTGCAAAAAATTTTAAGTTCAAACTCCGTGCAGGTCATTTTTATTATTATACAAGAATTTTTAATTAAAAGAGAAAGAAAACTACGTCATTTTTTCTTTATTTTTCAATGTTTTTTTTTATTTTAACAATATTTTTAAACAATTTTATATTTATATTCTAAATCTGGTGACACTAAAGGTAAAAAATTCTCTTGTACCTTTTTTTAAAAAAAATTACGGTTCCAAACGTAGTCGGATATCTTAAATTAAAATAATAGTTTATTAAAAAACAGTATGCATAATCGAAAATTCTAAAACAATTGTTTCAGTTTATTTCTGGAATGTATACTCATATCTGCGATAAAAATAGAAAATTTTAAGAATATGTAATTCCTTACTTTGAAATATATATACAAATTATTGTATTATGAATTATTTAAAAAATATATTTTGTAAAATTATAGAGTATTATAGATTATTTAATAAAAGAAACATATACAGTAATTATCCTATAAAAAAATTCGGCAACACATGCAAATTGAATTGAAAATTATAACTGAACACTTGAATTGAAAATTCTAATTTCAGTTTAAAAACCATAAATAACAACTAACCAAAGATCAAAACTTTAAAAAAAAAAAAATCTATCAGTAAATCGAAATGATAGATGTACGCATATCAGTTACGCAATCTTGCATTTTTAAGTGGGAAATCGTAAAAAGAGAGAGAGAAAATGAATGAATTTCACTTTCCACAGATTGTTTCCGCATCGTTTCCTTTCAGACCGTGTTATTTCAACCGAGTTATGCAATTTCCCCTTTTTTTGGAGAAAAAAATTCTTCAAATCATTTTTGTAAAAAGTTTATACTTATAGAAAAAATAACAAATAAAAATTTTTTGGACTTTTTATGACATATTGTTAAAACATTTGGCAAAAAATAAAGGGAATTTTTTTTAAGAAGCTTCTTTTTAAAAACTTTTAATAATATTTCCTGTCATATAAGCCGGAATTGCGCCCCAGAGTTGTTTTTTAATATTTTAAAAATTTTATATTTAGAAGTTTTAATATTTTACGAAACAAAATTTTAAAAGGCCTTTATTTAAATTGGTGGTAACCAAAAAATAATGGAAAAACAAAACATTAGTTAAGCCCCTTAAAGAGAATTTTTTTTAAAAGAAAATTTAAATTTAACAAAATATTATTAAATAATGAAACATTTTAAAAACAAAAGGGAAAACGGAAAAAAATTATTCTGTTTTTTTTCCAAATATGTAAAAATTTTTTAAAAATTTTAAAACTTTTTTAATGAATTTTTTTAAGTGAAAAAATATCCTGTTTATATTTTATCGTTTTTAAAAATCATGGTTCCAAACGTAAGGCGTTTCCTTAAACATCACAGAAGTCGGAACTACGAAGATTTCATACACACCCTCCCGAGATTTATGATCTCTGTATTATGATATTCACTCCCCACTAGAGACATCAAGACACCAATAGCTAAGTTATTAATTTCAGCTACATCCAATTGACAGAAAACATTATATACCGTAGTTTTTGAAGAAGTTCGGCCAAATCCAGTGTAGAGTGGAGAAAGCTTATATATCTTGAATATTCACAAGAGTGAATATACGTTCACAGACAGTGTTACAGCATTTGTTGTTTCAGGTTCACAATCAGTCAGTTCCCAATTCCTATAATGAATTCAATTTATTTTTCAAATTGGAAGGACAGCAAATGCTGTTAATGTTTTTATTTGAAATTGGTGACTGGTGGTATAATAAAGTCACAATTTGAAACAGCACGAAAAACATTATGAACCATGGTCGACTAGGTTGACACCTGATCTGCAACCCCATCTTTAATATTTTCACAAGGCCGCCAACGTGAGGAATTTTAGCCTCGACACATTTAATGTTTGTCAGCTCCACTAACAGTATGTCTACAGTGGTATCAGTGCTCGAACACATCATCAGACAAACAGTGCAGATCGATACCCAGCTACCGCAGGAACTTATTTTATTCATTTATTACCTGGGGAGAGACTAACCTTATTCAGTAACGGCTTAGTGTTTTTAAACACATCTCTCAGAGGGGGAGGAGAGGTAACAATAGAATATTAATATATTACGTGCGTATAGATGCACATGAGTACACCTATATGAAAAAGTCAAGCGTAATGCAAATTCTCGAAGCCCTGGAGGTCGATGGTGTGGGAGGGTTTAAAGAAGAAGGCATGATCTTAGAATAACTAATTTTATTCAACTTTTAACACTTAACGAAATGCACTTTTACTTCCAAACCTTAGAAACAATAAGAAATCTTAACCCGAAATCAGATAACTAAATTATCTAAACTACTTATTTTCTAAAGCTCCTTGAATGAAGCTGCTTCAGCCTTCCACTATTCCGGTGGATTCTCCTTCTACTATTAATCTTAAGATACGTGACTAGTAGTCACTTCTTCCTAATACTTGGATTTCAATTTACAATCAACTCTTAACCATTATCCCGCCTACTCAACAACTGGTACTTTAATAGTAATTGCATTTGCATAAATCAAGTCATGTCTACGGAAAGAGGTTTTTAAGCTAATATCACAGTTAAAGAATATTTTCCACAAGAGGATTAGTAGAAGACCTGAATAAAACCCGTTACTATATTCAGAAAAGAAATGCACAAAGAAGGAAATTTGAAACAAAAGAAATTAGTGACTAATACCGTACAGGAATTGTAAGCAAAATACATAAGAAATCAGTTCAGAATTGACTTTCATGGAGAAGGAGGTCATGAGCATGGGGATGAAGACAGGCATATTTCCGGAACCAAGAAGATTTTTGTGCTTGACCAGTAATTTTCCGAGCTTTTTAATGCAAGGAGCTATTTTATCATGAATTATTATTTATGAGATTCGTACCAAAGCTCTTTGCACCATAATCTATAGATTTACTCGTACTTCAATGATAATCCTTTGCAAATGTGTAGTGAAAATGTAGAGATTAACATCTGTAACTGAATCATAAGGACAAATAGGATTAGTTCTCGGTTTCAGTTTATGTAAATATGAAACAAATGGGTGATAATTATTTCAAATTTGTGTAATGAATCCTAAATATGGGTTAGCATCTAGATTGAACTTGAATAAGTAACTTTTGGCTCTCAAACCTATGTCTAGATACATGAACAACTCTCCCACTCCTTAAGAAAGTGTTCTTTTAAGGTGAAATTAACACAAGGAGGGGAGGGCAGAAATACTCATCTCTCCTTTCATTATAAGTTGCTAATTTTGCGTAATAATCAATGGTGCTATTAATTAAATTATTATTATTATGTGCTTTAATCCGGTATAAGTTAAAAATTCCTGATTTGTATACATGTGTTATCATTTTAAAATCTGAGCATATAGTGTAAAAATTAAAGAAGAAATATAAATTACTGTAAATAGTACTACGATGTTCATTAAACCACTACGTAAACATCTCATCTAGAGGAAAATAATAGCAGAACGTTTTAACAGAATTTCAAAAAGGATTTTTGTCAAAAGTTTTCAGGGGAAACATACCACTTTTTTAATTTTTTAATAAAGTTTGTTATGCATTTCTGTTTGTCTCCATTGTGCACTTTTAAGCCAATCTTCATTATTTCTTACGAATATTATTTTAACATTCATATTTATTCCTTTAATTTCAAAATCCGTCCTCTTAACGAAATAAAAAGTTATGTGTGTTTCTATAAAGTTTTAATTCGCAATACTGAAAAATTACATATTATTTTCCCCTTTCATATTTAATTTAGATAAATTTTAAAATTTATGAAGTGTGAGTTAATAATTACGTTACAAATTTTTGTTGAATGTTTTACTAATATTGTTTCAATATACTTATGAATGTTCCAATAAAAATAAATAATTTAACCTTTTTTTTTTTTTTTTGGTATTCAATCACTTGCACAAATCCTTTTAGTATATTTCATAATATGTTTGAATAATCTTTATTTGCTCAAATTGTATATTAACGGAATTATTTGTTAAATAAATTAGATTTTAGGATAGTATCAAATATTTCTGTCACTATTTGGCTATATATTAGTGAAAGCTGTAGTTATTTTCACTATTAGCTATAGCTATTTTCCCTATTTAGTTTCAGCTATTCAAAGAAATTTGAGCACATTTCTGTTACAGTTTTTAAATCTTTTTTTTTTTTTTTGTAATTTAACTAATATTGGTAACTAGTATTTTCCAATGAAAACTTCAAAAAACCTTTTAGCGATGAATAATTTTGTTATGTATAGTACCGAAAAATCCGGTGTATAACACGCACCTATACTTTTAAGCTGTATTTTGAATTTTTAGGTATATTCGCTATATAACACGCTACCCTTTTTTTTTTATAAAGAAACTTAAAATATAAGTCTGCAATTCTCTTATAATTTGAAATCATTTATTCGGTGTATTATTTTAAGCTTTAGAAAAAAATAGTATATTTCTATAACTACTTCACAAGTTATGTCAATTCTTTTAAATAAACAGTATTTCGACATATCTTGATGTCTAATTTTTTCTATAGTCATTTTTTTTTTTCATTTTTGATGCTCTCCTTTTTTATACTCGGCGTATAACGTAAATTTCGATCTTATTTTTTGAGTTAAAAGTTCACGTTATTCGTCAGATTTTGCATTAATTAAAATAGAAAAGACTGAGAACACTCAAGGAAATCTGTAACTTTATACACTATACTTAAATCAAAAAAATTTATTTTTTTTTTAAATCTTTTTCTTCAAATAGGGTAAAACATAAAGATTGTATTTCGAACTTTTTAATAATATTCAAAGCACAGTAAAACTCTAATTTCATCCATGTTCAAGTTATGGTTAGCTTAAATTAGAAGAAAATTCAGCAAAACACACTTGAATTTATCAATTAGTTGTTAATGACATTTCTCTTACCTGAGTGACTTTTTTCTTTTTACTTCGACTTAACTTTGCAAAAAAATTACGATCTAAAAATTTAAACAAATTTTAATAGGGATTACTATTACTATATAAATCTTTTACAAACACTTACTTCCCCATTCGTTAAACAAAACTTTTCCTGACAACAGTTTATGAAAATTAATGCAACGAAATCACCCGAAAAAAATATTCGAAAAAGTTAAGCTACCTTGTCCTAACTATCTAATAATCTTGACAAATAGCGTTATGCTTCTTTTAAAAACGTAAATATCGATAAAAAAAAGATTACTTTGTTGCTAGTAAAACAACACTAAATTTTGAATAAGCTTAAGAAATGATTTTTACTACTGAAATGTCAAAATATGTAGCAAAAAGATTACTAACAGGGATTACTATTATTGTTTCAATTAGTTTTTGACTTATTAGTCATTAACGAACTAAAATAATTTAAACTTAAATAAATGAACTTTTTGTAGTATAAAGATATTCAAATAAACTTATGAAAGAAAAATTCTACTTTAAATTTGTAACTCAGGGTTGACACAACCTTTTAGCTGTGGCGTGCCAAATCAATCTACCAATATGATTCAGCGTATCACACGGTAGGGCATTTTTGAAACAATTCGATTCCCGTAATAATGCATGCAGAGTTAGAGAATAGAGGTCAATAATATAGATAAATTTACGGTTTTATTATATATTAATTTTCCATCTCATTTAAAGATATTTTTTCATATAAAAATAAACATCATAAAATATATCTATTTTTTCAGCAAAAATAAAGAGATTTAAATTGTACATATATATTAGAGGTATTTTTAAACATATTTATTAAAATAAGACATAGACAGTATAAAATATAAGTATTTCTCTTCATTATAGTTGAATAAGAAGCAATTTCCTGTCTTCAAATAATTAAATATCTCTAGCAATAACGTTCAATGAATTTACAAAATAGCTGTAATCCTTAGAGTTATCTTTCAGATTTGCCATAATTATGAAGAAGTTTGTCAAATAAGGGTTCCATACAAATTTATCAACTTCCACCCTCCCAAAAATTGACAAATTTGCGGAGTAGTCCAGAATGCCACTGAAAACTGCCCGCGTACATGTGCAGCGTGCCTACTTGCCGACCCTATTGCAACTAATCGAAATCATAATCGTCCATACAGAAAAAATGGCTCATTTTCTTATAAACACCATGGATATTATGTAATGGTACTTTTAGACCCATAATTAAGACAATTTATTTCGGTTTCGATACTAAATTTGTTTCTGGCTTAGAAGTTTCATTATGTGGATAACGTTTGTTTAAATTATTCAGTAAGAAAATTTTAATTCAATCTGACCCAAATTCTACAGAAGTTCAATAAAACTCTATTGATGAGTAGAAATCTGTTAAGGTATCGACTACGTTCGGAACCGTGATTAAAAAGCGCAAAAATGGATAATTTTCATGATATTTAGTGTAACTTAGATTAGAGTACATCTATAAAATTGTTTTAAGGACATTTTGACAAAAAATAATATTTAAATACAATATTTCGGCAAAAAACTAACTTAGAATAAACTTTTTACAAAATGTTTTCCTTTTTATAAAAATACTTCTAAAATAATATTTTGTGTGTGTGTATGTGTGTGTGCTTATGTAAAGTAAAGACTTCTCCAGGGAGTCTGAACTATTTTTTTTTGAAAAATTCACATTATTTTCAGTTACAACCCATTGAAATAATTAGCGGCGGTTTTTTCTTAAAATTTCTCCCCTCTGTTGTCGTAAAACATGGATAAACCTACTTCTAAGTTATATATTTCAAAACTCTAGTTGAGCCTCTGTACACAGGTCTGAGCTATAGACAGGCAAAATATTATTATAATAAAAGCCTTTTTAACAAAAGGAGAATATTTTGAAAATTAGTCCTTTTATACGTTCATTTTTTGTCAAAATATTGTACTTAAATAATTTTTTACTGTAATAATGTTCTTAAAATAATTTTATATACATTTTCTAATCTAAGTGACACGAAATATCATAAATATTATCCGTTTATACGCTTTTGCAAAATCACGGTTTCGAACGTAGTTGGATACCTATATGTAATATCTGTACGGTGGTGTGAGTAAAGCGAACGTGGTCAGAGTTGGCACATCAGATTTCGTGGTCAGAGCCCGAAACTCATCGTGGTAAGCGGTGGTGTTTTCCCCCATCTTAGAACAGATAAAGGGTGCAGATAAATAAGTAAATAAATGATTTTAAAAATCACAAAAAGTATAATTTAAAAGAGTATTTTAAGTGGCAAATCTTTTTCTCGGGAATAACGTGTTTTTTACTGAAAGTTTCCGTTTTTTGCAATCGATTATCGAATTACAAGGATAAATACATTTTTGCTAATCAAATTTAATTATTTATATTAAATTATTAAGATATTATAGTGAGAATGCATTTTAAATATATAAAAAGGTAGTACAAATAAAAACGTTCAGAGAAATATTTAAAAATTAATAGTAAGTAACAGTATAGTGAAGGGTCGAAACTGCACAGTAGATGACATGTGACTGATTAGGGAAACAACACAATAGGTGTAAGAATGTCCCCTCTGCCCACCCAGCTTTCCTCGCGTGTCCGCTGTAGTCACTATCTGCTCTGGCCACGTAGCCATCGGTACAACTATTTAAACGTTAAATTTACTTTGTATTTTCATGTTTACAAACATTTGCTTCGGGTTTGCCCAACTTCATATATACAAAAAAATTTTCCAAAAAATTGTAAAATTCCACAAAGGTTATTTAAACGGATATTAATTTCCCACCTATATTTTTTTTGAAAAAATAATCATTGTAATTATCTTCTAATTTTTTTTCCTTATTGTAAATTTTCAAATTATATTCTAATTCTAATGATACTCAAGATGGTTAAAATTCATACATATTTCGATATTTTACCCAATTTTTTAATTTACATTTCTGAATAAAAGAATATATTGTTCTCGAATTGAGAAAATTTCCAAAATGTAAACTTAAAACTCTTCTAAGTTTTCCTTGCAAAGTTTTAGTAATTTACATAAAATATTTATATTTCATGAGAAAAAATTTTTAGTTTTCACTCAAATTCTCATAGGTTTCAGGTATTTTCAGAGACTCTTAGAATTATCAAACAGCTTCATAGTTTAATACTCTAAGGAGTTAACATTAAATTGAAGAACTAATTCTCTCTGTCTTTTGAATGTTATACTTCATAATTCCACTTTAACAAGCTGAAGTTCGTTGAAACTTTGAAACATTTTTTCTTCAAAATCCCTAAAGAATATCGATAATATATATGTTCAAAATTCTATTTGTGTAGTATATAACCTGAAAGGAGAGTTTCAATTACATCTTCTATCTAAATAGAAAAAAAGATTTTTATTCGTCGATTTAAATTTCCCGTTGTACAATTTCTGTGCAAGTCCTTATGTAAAAAAAACTCTAAATAGTGAAGCCTATTTTCGCTATATCTGTATCCTATGCTTAAAACATATTAGAACATAGTGAACTTTTCCCTTGAGATAAATGACAGGATACTTAAGAATTCTGATACAAAGAAGGATTCTAGATTTTAAACCATTGAAGTGTAAATGAGAATGAAGAATAATTCGATAATTTTTATTTTAAGATTGTTATAAGTAAGTGAAACTGTGAGTCGAAGCTCACTTTATTTTGTTACAATTTATCGAATATATTTCATTTGCAAGTTTACATTTATGGAACGTAAAGAAATGAAAACAAATCTCCAAAACCTTTGGTACAATTTTCTCATTTTATTATTGGTTCTCAAGTATTCTTTACTAGTAAATACTTTAACTGAAATTTTTATGTACTTTAAAAATCGTTTGTAGTTGCTTATAAAAATGAGTTTTATTTTTCCCCTTACCTAATTTTAAAAATACGCGAAAAGCATTGGATAAATGTAAAATGAATATTAGTGAAAAATTGTTGTATAGTAATAAGTTGTATAAAAAACAAAAATAAATATATACAGAAAAATATATCAAAATTAATATTTCAAATAGGAATACGAATAAAACGTTCTCTTATACCTCTCAAATACTCTTTCTTAGCAAATTTCGGTACTTACGTATTTTCGCAACCGTATTGGCGATATTATATGAAACAAAACACGTGTTTGCCGATTCAGAGCGTAAGACAAATCGGGGTTGTCAACTTGGCGAGTTAACTTGAACGTTGGCATTGTTGCTATATATATATATAGTGCCCAAATTTCTAATTTTTTTTCTCAAAATCACACTTAAAAGTTTAGTCATGAGAACATTTGGAATGAAGTAAAACAGCACAATTTTAAATAAATAAGAAAAACATTTAGTTTTTATATATAAAACCAAAAATTAGGTCTTATGTATCTTACGAATTCTAGAACTATTTAAATTTTACTAAGGCAAAATTGCTTTCTTAAAAAATCTTTAAATATCGAGTGCTAAATATAAATAATGATTAATAACATGAAAACACTTAATTTTATTTTGTGTATAAAATAATCCCCATGAAAAGCTGAAAATTCTGGCCTTTATCACTATCAAGATAATTTTTTTTATTTTTTTTCCATATTTATAATTCGTTTACCGTTTAATGCATAAAAATTGGATGTTGAATATTAGAAAAAATAGTTTAAGTTGCAAAGTTTTCCTCAGTTTAGATCTATTTTTTAGGAAAATGGATTAAATAGATAAATGATAACAGCTGCCATTTTAAGAAAAATTATAAATATCTCACTTTCAAAACTTTCAAAGTTGTTTCGTGTCACTTAGCAAAAAACTAAATATGCTAATGCCATTGCCTAAGGGTCTTAATTTTTACATTAAAATCCTTATCTTTTGGTTATTCTAATAAAAGTACATTGTTTTATCTATTTTAGAACTATTAGATATTAAAATAGTTTATAAACTTAAAAAAGGTTTTTTAGGTTTTCACATACTAAGAAATATATTGTGTTTTTAAGATTTGATTAATTCTCTAGAGAAATTTCTTTTTTTTTCCGATTACTCGTTACCTTTAAAGTGCAGAAAATAATTTTGTTCCGAAACATATTCAGAAAAATGAATCCCAACATGAAATTTAATTATTGTCAATAAAATTGTATAATATAAAATATTTCAGTATTTTTCAACTTTATACAAAAATTAAATGAGACAATGCATATAAATTTCTACCATTTGAAGCTCTTCTCTGTATAAAGTGACCCGTACATTGTAAATAATTTTTTTGTATTTTATATTTTAATTTTTGAAAATAGAAATAACTACTTAAGGTATCCGACTACGTTCGGAACCATGATTTTGCAAAAGCGTGTAAATAGATAATATTTATGATATTTAGTATCACTTAGATTAGAAAATGTATATAAAATTATCTTAAGAATAGTATTACTATAAAAAATTATTTAAATAAAATATTTTGACAAAAAATGAACATAGAATGACCCATTTTTAAAATATTCTCCTTTCGTGAAAAATGCTTTTATTATAATAATATTTCGTCTGTATATAGCTTAGACCTCTGTACAGAAGCTCAACTAGAATTTTTGAAATATATAACTTAGAAGTGGGTTTATCCATGTCTTACGACAATAGAGGGGAGAAATTTTAAGAAACAAAAGCCGATAATTATTTCAATGGGTTGTAACTCTGAAAATAATGTGAATTTTTCAAAAATCATAGTTGAGTCTTTGTACAAAGGTCTGCGCTATATACAGGCAAAATATTAATACAATAGAAGCATTTTTTACAAAAGGAGAACATTTGGAAAAAAAGGGATTCTAATTTAATTTTTTGAAAGTATTGTATTTAAATATTTTTTTTTGTCATAAGTCCTTAAAACAATTTTATACATGCATGCTAATATAAGTGACACCAAATATCATGAAAATTATCCATTTATGCTCTTTTTTAAAATTACTGTTCCGAACGTAGTCGGATCCAAATGTCAAATTTTGCCCAAAAAATTTTCCCAAAAAAACATTTTTTTTTTTTTCCCTTAACTAAGTATAATACTTAACAGAATGCAAAATTGGAAGAACTTTATTTTAATTTTCAGTTTTAAAACTTTTACACTATTTTTTATTTTAAAATTGTGGAACACAAAAACCCCTAAATGTTTTCTTTTTTTAAGCACACTCTGGATGCTATGAAGAATGATTCATATATCTTGCTCTGATACTTACAAAAAATATTTCATGTTTGTACCTCTTTTTTAAATGATTGTGGATTGTGTGTGTGTGTGTGCATATATAAATGTGCAAACACAGTTGGAAGCATTGTGTAATACTAAATCTTATATTGAAATGGACAGAGATAATATCGGCGTTTTTGAATTATCTTTCCATTTTTATTTCTTCTCAACAAACGAATTGGACATTGCCTCGATAATCCCTGTTTTTTATCGAATATTTTCAAGAATCTTAATTCCTGCCCTCAATAAAAAATGTCCACCTTCATCACGAAGAAAATACCAGACGAGAAGAATCTCAATACCATGATCAAACTGCATCTCTTAAAAACACTAGCTCTAATAACCTCACTATAAGAATTAAAAATATGGGCAAATCAAAAATAAAAAGAAGAAAATATCAGTGCCCTCACAGTTTACGGACAAACGCAAAAAATGAAAGAAATACATGGTTAACATTGAATAATGATTTGAAATATTTTTCACTCATCTGTTGCAGAGTATAACACTATTTGCCATATTTTAAAACAAATCTGAACAGTAAAATAAAATTATTTTTGGACCCAAGACACCTTTTTTTGTAGACTTTTATTTTTTAAATTTATCCAATTTTTTCTAAATATTCCTAGTTTTTTTTAAAACTCTAATAGGAAGAAAATATTTTTTGAGAGTGAAATTTAATATATGTTCTACATTTTATTAGACAACGTATAAAAATTGTAATATAAAAAAGGTTATTAATACTGCTTTTGTAATTTTTTTTCTTTAAATATTTGTTTCAAAAGAAAGAGTTTGGAAGAAAGAGACTAACATAACAGTATAAAATTGATTATATTATACTTATTAAAAAAAGGAAAATTGTCTTGAAATGACATCAAATATAATAGAAAATTAACCAAAAATCAAAATAGAATGTGTACTAGAAACGTAGTGAAATGATAAAAATCAAATCAGTATTATAAAATTTTCAATATTGTACCATTTTTATTCTTATTTTAATGTTTTTAAAAAAATATACAAGTAACACATATATCGTCATCTAAAGGTGTTACATTAAAGCAAGGGACATTGATTAAAGTAATAATTTTTTTCTGAGCAACTATTGGAATTGCGGAAATTCCTTACAAATAGTAGTGATAACGAATTTTATATTGATAGCATTAATACAAACATCTAAACTGCTATAAAAATGTAATGTAAGTATGAGTTTGTATTGCCAAAACTCTTTTCGAAATAAAGCTTGCTTCATTTGTATGACGCTCTCAAACCTTGGTGAAGTAACATAAATCAAATAACATTCATTAAGGTATCCGACTACGTTCGGAACCATGATTTTAAAAAAAGCTCACAAATGGATAATTTTCATGATATTTAATGTTACTTAGATTAGAATAGGTGTATAAAATTGTTTTGACATTTTAATAAAAAAAATTATTTAAATACAATATTTCGGCAAAAAATTTAAAAGAATCTTTTTTTTTAAAATGTTCTCCTTTTGTAAAAAAACTTCTATTATAAAAAAATTTTGCCTGTACCTCTTACAGAGGCTCAACTATGATTTTTTAAAAAATTCCCTTATTTTCAGGTTACAACCCTTTAAAAAAATTTTCGGCGTTGTTTTCTTAAAATTTCTCCCCTCTGTTGTGTAAAAAATGAAAAAACCCACTTCTAAGTTTATATTTCAAAAAAATTTTAGCTGAGCCTCTGTACAAAAGGGCTGAGGGTATTAAGGAAACTATTATTATAATAGAAGCATTTTTCACAAAAGGAGAATATTTTGAAAATGGGTTATTCTATGTTCATTTTTTGTCAAATTATTGAACTTAAATAATTTTTATTGTAATACTATTCTTAAAACAGTTTTATATACATTTTCCACACTAAGTGACACTAAATATCATAAATATAATCCATTTCTACGCTTTTGCAAAACCACGGTTCTGAACGTAGTCGGATACCTTAAAAGAGATCATGGATTCGAATCGTGATTTTAGTAACCGTTACTGTGTATAATACTGATATTTACTGTATGTCAAATTGGTATTGAGGGATACTTATGAGGTCTTTAGAATACGGAAATTTTGAATATCCTACTAACATCTGTGTTTTATACCACCTTTGCCTTCTTTAAATTGACATGCTTATTTTAAGGTATCCGACTACGTTCGGAACCATGATTTTAAAAAAGCACATAAATGTATAATATTAATGATATTTAGTGTCACTTAGATTAGAATACATGTATAAAATTGTTTTAAGGACATTATGACAAAAAACATTTATTTAAAGGCTTTTTTTGGAAAAAAAATTAACAGAAAAACCCTTTTTTTTAAATGTTTCCTTTTGAAAAATACTTTTTTAATATTTTCCTGTATATCAACCCTTTCTTACAAGGCTCAACTATGTTTTTTAAAAAATTCACGTTTTTTTTCAGGTTACAAAATTGAAATAATCATGGCGTTTTTTTTAAAATTTCCCCCTTCTGTTTTCGTAAAACATGGATAAACCGATTTCCCAAGTTATGCACTTAAAAAAATTTAGTTGAGCCTCTGTACAGGGTCAAGGCTGCCGGCAAAATATTAATACAATAGAACCCTTTTTTTTCCAAGGAGAACTTTTGGGAAAAAAAGATTATTCAAGTTAATTTTTCCAAAAATTTTATTTAAAAAATTTTTTTGTCATAATGTCCTTAAAACAATTTTTCTTTTATTCTAATCTAAGTGACACAAAATTTCATAAATTTTTATCCATTTACACCTTTTGCAAAATCACGGTTCGAACTAGTGGGAAGTCCTATTTCGAAGAATGACAACAAAATGCTCATTAGAACAAGCACCTAAAAATATTTTTACAAATATTTATGGCATTAGAAATTTATTGATTAAAGAATTTTCATCCAAAATTCATATAATATATAACGAATTCGCTTAGGATCTCTAATTAACATGAAAGCTTTCAATGACTTTTTTTTTTGCTTTGTTTATTTCAACAGTTTCCCGTAGTTTATTCTGCCTTTTTTCCAAATTTAAATTTAAATTTCACAATTAAACTTATCGTTATAATGCGTTAAATAATAAAATTGGGAATACTTTAAATAAGCAGGTTGATTGCTACCATATTTTGGAAAAAATTCCTGTACTTTGATTTACGTGATTTCAAAAAAATCCTTCTTCCAAAACGTATGATCCATTCACTACACAAAATAATCGCGGAATATTGTATCAATTATTTGAGAATTATTTTTCCGAACAAGGAAGAAATCAAAAAGAGACTGCCTGTATCATTAATAAAGCTCACTTAGGTGTTATTCTCTGTTCCGGGATATTACTTTCTCAGCAACACATGTTCGCAACTGAGATGCGATACAATTGGTACACAAAGAATCAATACACGTTACCTGCAACCAATAAAATACCACGTTGAGGCTGCTTTTATAGACAAAACAGATAGGAATCGTAAGCTGTTTTCTATCGACTGTAACGCCATCTAGCAGAGAAATTTTTTTCTTTTTACTGCATACTTTTCTTGTCACTCCATATCCCTCAAAAACTGAAATTGTAAAAAAAAACTAAAGCATTAAAATTGGATACGGCCTTCGTTTATTTGCAATTAAGAGCATCTTTATTAAATGTTCATCAAAGTTTTGAGGGAAAGGAAATCTCCCTCCTTCTTCGTATTAAAATTGAAATTTTCGACGTCTCGTTCCGCTTGCTAAATAAACTGGGGGGGAGGACCCCTTTCATCTGACGGTGGACCAACTCTATTGTATAGTTTTATCTGCATGAGCAGGGTTAAAATTCATTCCTCTATAGAACCGTCTTGAAAAAATTATAGAAGTAAATGCAGATGCATAGTAGCTATTTTTTTATGACGGCTTATTACAAATTCTAGGATGATGGGCTTGTATAAAAACACAAACTATACTCTTGATCTTGTTTTATATTTTTAATTTCATTTAAGGTGCTATATTTTTCTGCATATGAATTTTTGTTCATAATTGTCTGTAAAATTTGTAATGCATCGTCCATTTAAGAGGTCTCACAGGTATTAACTTTGTCTCGAGGGCTAAAAATATAAACAATTTTCAAATAGATATAATTCTTTAAAATTTAAATTATAAATAATTTCAATATTTTATACATTATTTATAAAGGAATGAGGCTTCAAAAGTGTAAAATGTTTAAAATATAATCATAATTTAAAAAATTATAAGCATTTTTGTAAGAAATATTAATTAAGTTTCACATTGCGCATGCTATTTTCTAAAATAGTAGCTTTAATTACTAGAAATAAGTTAATTTATAAAATTAAATGTTTCCTTATTAAAATGCAGCTACTTTTATGTAAATAGAATAATAAATTAAATTTTTTAAAAACAGAAATATTACATTTTTAAAATTTTTTAATAAATTTCAATATTTTTCAAATATTTAAAATACGAAAGATATATATGTAATACTAAAATTAGGTAAGGGTTTAAAGAGTATATGAATACATTTTATAATTCTATAAAGTTTTATACATCAAAGGCGACTATTTTAGAAAATAGTATGCGCAAAATAAATATACTTAATGTACATTACAGAAATGTTTCTTATTTTCAAATGCTTAAATTTTTTAAAATTATAATTATATTTTAAGCATTTTATACTTTTTTGAAACCCCACTTCTTTATAAATGACGTGTAAAATATTCGAATTATTTAATTTTAAATTCAAAGAATTATATCTATTTGACAATTATTTATATTTTCAGCCCACTAGACAAAATTAACACCCCTGAGACCAATTTTGCACGTTCGTGCAAAACCTCGCCATTATCATTAATGTAAATATGTTCAAACTATGGTTTTGCTCCATTTATCATGAAAAACTGTTTATTATATATATTGAAAGTATTTTCAACAAAATGAATCAAATTATAAGTGATTTTCTTAAATTAGAATTATTATTTTTAAGGATTAAAAATGTGTTAATTTTTTTTTTAATATTTCAGAAATTTTTTCCTTTAATGTTAGGTTTGGGGAGCAATATTTATCGAAAGTAGAAATTTTTTTGTTATTAATTACTGTATATTCGTTTTTCTTTTTACTATCCGATTTTTAAATATTGTATTTAAACTGTTACCATCAGTCACAATATCATAAAATAATAAAGAATTTTTTTCTTAATAGCTTAATAAGATTTTTAAATACTAGGTAAAAATTTGCCAAGAAAACCTGCTTTTGTTTTTATGGTGAATCTGTTTACTCAAAGTTTTTTTTGAAAAAGTTTGGGGCAAAATATAGTTAATATAAGTTTTCTTTTTGTTTGCCATCAAGAAGAAGAAAAAAATTAGGCATCATTTTGAATATTAATTGAACAAGTAAATCTACATGTATTAGTTAAAGTTATAAATTTAATGTTTCTTCAAAATGATAATTTCAAAGTTTTTAATTAGTTGAGATGATTTTATTAGCTAACATCATTCTACAACAAAACACTTTAAAGTATTATTTCATTAAAATGTTGATTAATTTTTTGTAATTAAATTTTGTTTGCTTACTTCATTTTTAATATCGTCCCAGAAAAACTAATTAAATTTTCATGTCTGTCTAATTTAATAATATATTATTGTATAAATGAAACAGGAAATGTATTTTTATTTTTTCAGATAAAAAAAAACAGAATTACAGACTAAAAATTTGAAAAATAAATATTGAAATATCGTATATATTTTAAAGTACTTGAATAAATTCCTTTTTACATACCTTATCTTTTATTTATGTATTTATTATGTATCTTTTATTTATGTACCTTATTTTTTATTTATTTATTTATGTATGTATCGGTTTATATACATATATATCACTATTGTAAGTACCCAAACGAGTTACTTTACACTTATGTTTATTTCATTTTATTTAGGAAGAATGAAAATGATTTAATGCTTCTATTTATTTCACGTATTATAAAATATTTCTGTACTTCATATCTTTCGAATTTTATAAGTAATAGCTTAGATAAAATTTAATAGTACGGGGCATTAAGGGTTTAAAAAGAGTTGAAAAAACCTTTATTTGTTATACTTATTAAAATTGATCTAAATTTTTGGAGAGACATTTTTTATCTTTTTCTCTTAAATGCTACATTTAAGAGAACAATTGTCTTTCAGTCATAAAATTCAGTGAAATTGTTTATTGAATTTAAAGGATGGAAAATGAAAGAATTTAATTTTCGAGACTATATATAAAATAGATAATCACTATCAATAACCAAAATGTTAGAGGAAAATAGCAATATAAAATTGATAAATAAATGTCATTTAAATATAAGATTACTGATGAAATATTACAATTTACTTAATGCTTATTAATCTTCAATATTTTTTTATTGTTATGATCTAACATAATTTTATATGAATCAAAATAATATACATATTTCTATTTTTATTTATCAATTTATAATTCTATTAAAAATGCATCATTTTTAATAATTCGAAACTTTAATAAGTTTATTTCATGTACTTGATGTTGTCATATACTATTGATTGATGTTAGTATTTTTAAATTGACAATGAAATACGTATGCTTAGAGTTAATACATTAAAACATTTACTTAAAAGAGTTATTAAAAAAATTTCGAACTTATATCTTCCCAAATTATTCTTCTATCTATTATTCAATGAAGGAACTATTAATAATGAAATTAAATGCAATAAATGAATGTGTTCATATATAATTTTATTAGTCCTTTGTTTGATTTTTGAATGATTTTTTTTTAATTTCTGCTTTTCAAAAATAGAATGATATGTAAAATTGAAATACAAACTTTAACTTATCTGCTCGAATTTAAAAAAATAATTTCTGAATTTAAAAGTAATTCATATTTACTCGTATTTAAATATTTAGTATTTTCATGAAAAATAATATTCCTGAAGAACGATATATATAATCATGAATCGTAGAAATAATTTTTTGTCAATGCATTTTGTTAAAATGATTGTATGTATTGAAATTCATTTGCTTTATAATTATAGAATTATTTTCATGTTGGGAAAAAATAACTTCTTAAAATCAAAACTTTAGTTACTAAGCCATTTTTTTCTATGAAATGTAAATATTACAGAAAAGTAAATTATCCCTTTTTGAGGAACTTTAATAATTTTCTTAAATGTAAATTAAACAATAAAAAAAATCTGAATAATTTATGAATTATTTTCATATTATTTTGCTTTTAAATATCATCACATTTTATTCCTATTATTTTCCCATAATTATGATTGATTTCTATGTGTATGAAATATTTCGTTTAAAATTTAAATAATAATTTCGTTTAAAAAAATTATTAATTTTACATAAAATATAATTGTTTGAAAAACAATTTGCATGAAACAATTTCTTCGATCATATGAATGTAATTGCCGTATTGTTAGAAAGCAGTTAATAATGAACCAACTTCAAATATGTTATATTTTAATTTATTTACACCATAAATACAAACAACAAAGCAATTTAAAAGCTATTTTAATAAATAACGGAGCATATACCACAGAGATGATAAATAAATAGGACATTGCACATATGCTAATGGACTTGTGCTTAAAGAGACCAAACGCCGATGAAATTAAATATTATTATTGCAAAATTAAGTTCAAAGCTATCACAATTTCCTTTGAGCAAAGTTATAAACTAAACATCGTCGCTATTTCACGGATTATTTAGAGAGTCATCTTTGGAATGTTGTTGTAAGCAATTAAAAATACATCTAGATTGTTCAGTACATAAGTTGGGTTATAATTTATTTTCAATTATAAGTGGAAACTAATAGTAGAACTGAACTCATATGTTTGAAATAATATTTATGTGAATATTGTAGACAGGAAAATAAGAGTAAATAAGGATACATAGAAATATTCTGAAATAAGAAAGCATGCTTAAAGAACTTTAGATGGATATTTTGAAAATAGTGTTTTCTACAAAATTCAAAACTAAGTGTTAAATAACTTCCAGACTCTCAAGAAATTATCACATGGAGCGCTGCTGGACTCCACAGGGCTTAGACCTCGATGTATTCTCTTTGTTTTGAGCTCTACAATGAGAAATTCTTTGACAACAAGATAGAATTCCTTTGAATATGAACTCTTTGGTAAGATCCTGGCAAAAGAGATCAAAAGTCCTTTAATGGAGGAATCAACATTTGACGCATGAGGAATGCATCAAATAGTCCTTGTACCACTTCAAAAAATCCCTTTATTTTCTCTTTGGGCTTCTTACAGGTGTAAGTCAAAGCCATGACCACCCAAACCATGGAAACCATGTCCATGATGTTGGAAGATGTGATGGTGCTTGTGTCCGTGCTCATGTCCGTGCTTGTGTCCATGGTGGTGTCCATGATGATGTCCGTGCTTGTGTCCGTGCTCATGACCATGCTTGTGACCATGATGGTGTCCATGATGATGTCCGTGATGATGTCCATGATGATGTCCGTGCTTGTGTCCGTGTTCGTGACCGTGTTTGTGTCCATGGTGGTGTCCATGATGATGACCGTGCTTGTGTCCATGATGGTGACCGTGTTTGTGTCCATGATGGTGTCCGTGCTTGTGTCCGTGTTCGTGACCGTGTTTGTGAGCATGGTGGTGTCCGTGTTCATGTCCGTGCTTGTGTCCGTGCTCATGACCATGCTTGTGGGCATGATGATGACCATGCTCATGGCCGTGCTTGTGACCGTGTTCATGTCCATGTTGGTGTCCATGATGATGACCATGCTTGTGTCCGTGTTCATGTCCATGCTTGTGAACATGATGGTGACCGTGCTTGTGTCCATGCTCATGTTTGTGTCCGTGCTCGTGCTTGTGATCATGTCCATGGTGGTGATGGTGTCCGTGTTTATGTTCATGACCATGTTTGTGATCATGTCCGTGGTGATGATGGTGTCCATGCTTATGCTCGTGTCCGTGCTTGTGTTCATGTCCATGATGATGCTCATGTCCATGTTTGTGCTCATGACCGTGTTTATGAGCATGATTATGATGGTGACCATGTTCATGCTTATGGCCATGCTCGTGTTTGTGACCATGTTGGTGTTCATGTCCGTGTTTGTGATCGTGCTTGTGTTCGTGTCCATGTTTGTGTTCGTGACCATGGTTGTGATGATGGTGATGGTGGTGATGATGATGATGCTCTTGCTTGTCCTTGACTACGATCACTTGCTTTTCTTCATGCCTAAAAGAAACGAAAAGAGAAATTATGTTTAATTGGTATTACTCGAAGTATATTAAATTTCCTTAATTTTAAAAGAATATACGTATCAGAGTAAAATAATAGAGAAGAAAGAAAGATGAAATGCATATAATTATCTTGCAATATTTTGAAGCTTTGTAAATAATTTTAATATAAAATGTTTGGCTAAAAATTTGCAAATTAAATTTTAATTTTTCCAAATAGTATTTCATGAAATTTGGCTATTAATAATTTTGCTCTATATTACTTAAACATTTATCGGCTTCGTATTTAAAATTTTGATAAGATTTTGTTGCTTTTAGTCTTAATAGATTATCACAACATTCTAAACTAACTTTAACTTGAAATTGTCACCATTTCTAATTGAATATTTCTGTTGTCATAGAATGATTTTATAATTGTTCAAAAACAATTTATTAAATTACGCTTCTCTTTTTTAAGTTTCGAATGATAATACAATATTCAGTTACTCATATATTTCTAAACTTGCTATTGACGATTTTTGAATTGTTATTTAAAAAGGGCACAAGCAACTAACATATCAAGTGTGGAAATTTTAAAAGAATTCAATCGTTACGTTATTTCGATCATTATTATCATTAAAATCTAGTGTTTCTAATTTTATCAAATATATTTTTCATTAAGAAGTATTAAGTATAATTTACGTCCATTTGCTTTTCTTAAGCTAATCGTTAGTTTTCCTTCATATTTTAAGATATTCCCAGGAAAAAAAAGAGAATAAAAATATAATTTTGAACTTTCTCTAATCATTGTTATGAAGAATTCTAATTTTGTCCTCAATTCTCTTTTGGCCGACCTTCTTAGAGTACTTTCAGTTTCTAACTTTTTTTTCACGCTTTGTTGATTCCACTCTTGTTTTGTAAGGATAATACTCACATTGAAAGTAAAAGGTTAAAAGAAGTTTACTAGCAGATTATGCCTATTTTCAGTTCTTAAATCAGTGAAATGTTTACAGAAAAACGCTTACATGCTCCAAGGAGTTCTTGACAAGGAAATTAGTGATGATATATTTATAATCCTGATTATTAACTTTACACTTTCTAAGTTTATAGACAAAATGTTGGAGAATATATTAGTTTGAGTATTAAATTAGAATTTTAGAAAGAAATTGTCTTTTGACATCTGTGAAGTTCCTTTCTTCTTACATCAGGCAATCAAATTATTGTAAAAAATTATTTCTCCAATATGTAAGTTTTTTTATGAAAGATTTACATCAATTGCATTACAAAATGTTCAACATTTTATTTCCTTTGTCCTTCGTTTTAAAATTGCAATTCTAATTAATTATTTAAATAAACTTCATTGGATGCCTTTTATTCGAATTTTTAACAATTAAACATAAATTATACTTCTTTTATTGGAAATTATTTTTACGTCTATATAGTTCAAAACTTAAAAATCAGTATATTGTTTTGTATTTTGTTATTAATTTATATACTATTAAATAGAACAAGATATTCAATGTTTATGATATTTCGTTTTTTTAAAAACATAAACTAATCTTTCAAAAATGCAATTTTGAATTTAAAGGTATATCCGTAGGGGTAAGAAATTCAAGGTATTTAATTAAATTATTGTATAATTTATTCGTTACTTATGCATTCATTTTTCATGGATGTATTTTAGCAAAGTCTAACTTTATTCCAAAACGTGACTAAATCATATAGAATACTTTATATTTTATTCATATATGGTTCCCATTTTACAATTTTGTTATTTCTTTCCTTATTTGTACACAAATTCAAAAATTTTAAATAACATATTGCATATATTTTATGAGATACATGCAAATTAAGAGGAGAATGTTTCTAAATATACATAAATTTTAAAAATTAAACATTTGGTTTTATTTTATATAATTCAAACAAAATCTATTCTTTTAAAATATTAGAATATTTTTAAATGAGTCTGCTTTACATATATATATATATATATATATATATTACTAATTTCGTAAAATAAGAATTAAATTATTACATTTAAAATTACTACGGAAATAATTTAATTAATTTTAACTAGTAAAATAAAAGGAAATATAAGACCAACTAGGCAATATTTTAAGTTGAAACTTATTTATATTTGAGAATTTATACTTCAAAATAGAATATTTGCTTAGTTTTTTATAATAAAAGTTTAAATAAGAATACATTTTTTAATAAAATTTGATAGATTTTACTCTTTTAGACTAAATAACTAAATTATTTGCTGTATTTTGTGTTTATACTTGAATGATGAAAACCAAGAAAAAATAAACTCGAATCAGAGTCAAAGATTAACGTACTGAATTTGTGTTATATTGGTCATTAGATGAGTTAATGATATAATGGGGATGAATTTTGCTCATTCCCAATTAAACTTCCTGAAAGATAATTCAAGGATGTGTTGAAGATTCTATTACGATATCAAACTTCTTACCCAGGTTCAGGTTCTGGTTCAGCTGCTGCGAGGTAAACAGCTGCAACCAAGACCAAGAAACAGGCCTTGATGGCAAACTTCATCTGAAACGAAACAATTAGAGCATTTACTAATTTGTAAGCTTTGATGTAATCAGGTTAATTGAGATGAACCAAAATTTTTGGATTTTAATTAATCAACAAACAAACTTTTATTTGAAAAGATTATGTGAACTTAGACGTCAACCATTCAGAAGAATAATACTGTAAACTTTAAGAGGAAGATGAAATTTTTTACGTACATTTCTATAAATATATCCGATACGTAACTGTAATCAGAAAATAAAATGAAAAATACACTCATTTCGTAATTGTTGTTAAACTATTCTGGTGTAACCACATCCGAGTCATTATCACTTAAAATCTTTTTCCCTCTCTATTTTAAGATTCAAAAAATTTTTTGTCTTTCATTAAATACTCATTAAAAATTTAATTCTTTTCTTGTTTTTTCTCCTAAATGTTGGAGATGCATCAATAAATTTATGATTAGAATAATTTTAAGTCTGTTGTTTCTTTCTAGTTAATAGCTACTTTTTTGCCATAAAATAAAAACGAATGGTTCCGTAAGTGAATAAATGTCTTTAAATAATAGGAAAATAATTTTAGACATAAATAACAAATTTTAAAGATTCTTGGACCGTGTTGTGACTTATAATTTTTTTAAACATTTTAAGCGAAAAGGGATTTATTTTTAATTTTTGAACTCGGAATCTGGCATTTTAATCTTATAAAATATAGATAAGCGTAATTTTATTATTATTTTAAAAATTATTTACTAAACGTTTCATGTTTAATGAGTTAACTTTAAATTTAGTGATTCAAAAAACCACAACTCCTCTAAAACAACTTAATTTAAACCATCTTTTGTTAAATTTTAGGCATTCTTTCTTCTAAGGCTTTTTTTCTAACGAATTTCTTTTGAATAATGTATTTTTGTTGTTCCGAATGATAAATATCCATTTTTATGCTTAACTGAAATTAAAACATACTGCGTCAAAATAATAAGCATGTTTAAATAATACCTGAGTTTATAAAAACCAGAATGTGTTTAAATGGTATAAAAGGATTATTTTTTGTGGTCCGAGCAAGTTTGAACTAAAAGTATATCATCAATTGAATTCTTGGAGACTTAGCTTTTAAAATGGCTTTTTTGGGTTACAGATCACATATACCGAATGAAAATAAAAAAATTCCAAAACGATTTGTAGAATTCTCGAACAAGTTCTCTATGGTAGAATTGATGCAATGCGCTTTCATATATCTTGGATTCTGTAGATAAATCCTACTAGAGAAACGTCGTCTGCATAAAAACAAGCGAATTGAATCTTTTTCCTTGAGTAGTTGGATTCTTTTGAGTTTAAAGTCTCTGAATAAAAAGCAGAATGTTCTATTTATTGATGTTAGCCATTGGCTATTTTTATTTAAAAAGATTTTTGATGAAATGAAACATAGAATAAAATTATATATGTATATATATACATATATGCTATTGCCAAGCATATATGTATATATACGCATATATGCTTGTATATATGTATGTATATATATACAACAGCTTAATTATAGCAAAATAATATAATTCTATTATATAAGAATATATGAGGAAAAATAGAATATCAAATCATATCAGTTTAAAATGAAAACATCAGTATTAGCAACTGATACATCATGGTTTACATTCCAATTTCAGTTATACAAGTATTATAGTAGAATCATAATAATTTGAAGTAAGATTTTGTTTATATTAAAAATTAATCATAGAACATAATGAGTTGAAAAATTTCTTGAAGTATGTAAAATAATGCATTTAATGGAGCCTTTTAAATTATTATTATATAGAAAGCATATTTTATGAATTGTGAAAACTTGTTATATGATTTCTTCGAGGATAGAGTTTCGAAAAATTACTTGCATCTTTAATGAGTTAATGTTCTGGAATTAAACATTATTTTGTGTAATTTATGCTTATAACTAATTTCCAGAGTAATTCCAATTCATAAATTGCGTTGTTTCCGTAAACTTTATGAAAATGTGTTTTTTTTAATAAA
>BMAV01019291.1:0-10427 GCA_019973955.1 Trichonephila inaurata madagascariensis
AGCCTCTGGTCATCTCCCCACAGCCCGAAACAGGAGCGCTTTGAAAACGCCACCTCAGCAGTGCTTCAACGGACGCTCTGTGACAGGGCTTTCACCCTTTCTGTGTCCCGTAAAGGGATTGAGTGTGTGTCTGAATGTCCCACGCCCTCCTCGACCGCGTCCGAAGCCTTAGTGTGCAGGTTAAAAACATCAAGGGCGAGCTAAGTGTTGGAAAACGACCATCTGACGATTAGAAGGGGGTAAAACGATCTTTTTACTTGTATCGTTCCCCGCGAAAAGGGGGTCCAATGGGGGTCTGAAGGACGGGCTGTTGCGCGGAAGCCCGTCAACATTTCCTGATGTCCGTGGTCGGGGTTGAAGACATTATTTTGGGGGAAAAAGAGACGCAAAACTAGCCTCTGGTCATCTCACACGCCCGAAACAGGGCGACTTTAATATACGCCACCTCAGCAGTGCTTCAACGGACGCTCTGTGACAGGGCTTACACCTTTCTGTGTCCCGTAAAGGGATTGAGTGTGTGTCTGAATGTCCCCACATCCTCGACCGCGTCCGAAGCCTTAGTGTGCAGGTTAAAGCATCAAAGGGGCGACTAAAGTGTTGGAAAACGAAACTGACGATTAAAAAAGGGGGGGGAAACGATCTTTTTCTACTTGTATCGTTTTTCCCCCCAAAATGGGGGGCCAATGAGGGGTCTGAAGGACGGGCTGTTGCGCGGAAGCCCGTCCCAAAATTTTCCCGATGTCCGTGGTCAGGTTGAAAACATTATTTTTGGGGAAAAAAGAGCAAAAAAGCCTCTGGTCATCTCACACAGCCCGAAACGGGCGACTTTTATACCCACCTCAGCATCTTCAACGGACCCGGCAGGGGCACACCCTTTCTGTGTCCCCTAAAGGGATTGAGTGTGTGTCTGAATGTCCCGCACATCCTCGACCGCGTCCGAAGCCAGTGTCGGTTAAAAACACAAAGGGCGAGCTAAAGTGGTTTTAAAACGACCATCTGACGATTAGAAGGGGGGGAAAAAAAGTCTTTTCTACTTGTATCTTTCCCCCCGAAGTGGGGTCAATAGGGGGCTGAAGGACGGGGCTGTTGCGCGGAAGCCCCTCAACATTTCCTGATGTCCGTGGTCAGGTTGAAGACATTTTTTTGGGAAATAGGGCAAAACAGCCTCTGGTATCTCACACAGCCCGAAACAGGAGCGACTTTAATATACGCCACCTCAGCAATTAACTTCAACGGACGCTCTGTGACAGGGCTTACACCCTTTCTGTGTCCCGTAAAGGGATTGAGTGTGTGTCTGAATGTCCCCCGCACACATCTCGACCGCGTCCGAAGCAGCAGTGTGCAGGTTAAAGCATCAAAGGGCGAGAGCTAAAAGTGTTGGAAAACGACCATCTGACGATTAGAAGGGGGGGTAAGCGATACTTTTCTACTTGTATCGTTTCCCCGCAGGGGGTCAATATGGGGGTCTGAAGGACGGAGCTGTTGCCGGAAGCCCGTCAACATTTCCTGATGTCCGTGGTCGGGTTGAGAACATTATTTTGGGAAATAGAGACGCAAAAACTAGCCTCTGGTCATCTCCACACAGCCCGAAACAGGAGCGGTGACTTTAATATACGCCACCTCAGCAATTAACTTCAACGGACGCTGTGACAGGGCTTACACCCTTTCTGTGTCCCGTAAAGGAGTTGAGGTGTGTGTCTGAATGTCCACTTGCATCCTCGGCCGCGTCCGAAGCCCCTTGGTGTTGCAGGTTAAAGCATCAAGGGCGAGCTAAAGTGTTGGAAAACGACCATCGACGATTACAGAAGGGGGTAAAAACGATGCTTTTTCTACTTGTGTAATTTTAGAGAATTAGGGGGTCCAATATGAGGGGTCACAGGGAAGGACGGAGCTGTTGCGCGGAAGCCCGTCCAACATTTCTGATGTCCCGTGGTCAGGTTGAAGACATTATTTTTGGGGAAATAGAGACGCAAAACTAGCCTCACAGTAAAAATATACAGCCCGAAACAGGAGCGACTTTTAATATACGCCACCTCAGCCAGTGCTTCAACGGACGCTCTGTGACAGGAAGCACACCCTTCTGTGTCCCGTAAAGGGATTGAGTGTGTGTCTGAATGTCACACGCACATCCTCGACCGCGTCAAGCCTTAGTGTGCAGGTTAAACATCAAAGGGGCGAAACTAAAAGTGTTCAGGAAAACGACCATCTGACGATTAGAAAGGGGGTAAAAAACGATACTTTTCTACTTGTATCGTTCCCCTGCGCAAAGTAGAAGTCCAATGAGGGGTCTGAAGGACGGGCGCTGTTGCGCGGAAGCCCGTCCAACATTTCCTGATGTCCGTGGTCAGGTTGAAGACATTATTTTGGGGAAATAGAGACGCAAAACTAGCCTCTGGTCATCTCACACAGCCCGAAACAGGAGCGACTTTAATATACGCCACCTCAGCATTACTTCAACGGACGCTCTGTGACAGGGCTTACACCCTTTCTGTGTCCCGTAAAGGGATTGAGTGTGTGTCTGAATGTCCCACGCACATCCTCGACCGCGTCCGAAGCCTTAGTGTGCAGGTTAAAGCATCAAGGGCGAGCTAAAGTGTTGGAAAACGACCATCTGACGATTAGAAGGGGTAAAACGATACTTTTCTACTTGTATCGTTCCCCGCGAAGTAGGGGTCAATGAGGGGTCTGAAGGACGGAGCTGTTGCGCGGAAGCCCGTCCCAAAATTTCCTGATGTCCGTGGTCAGGTTGAAGACATTATTTTGGGAAATAGAGACGCAAAACAGCCTCTGGTCATCTCACACAGCCCGAAACAGGAGCGACTTTAATATACGCCACCTCAGCAATTAACTTCAACGGACGCTCTGTGACAGGGCTTACACCCTTTCTGTGTCCGTAAAGGGATTGAGTGTGTGTCTGAATGTCCCACGCACATCCTCGACCGCGTCCGAAGCCTTAGTGTGCAGGTTAAAGCATCAAAGGGCGAGCTAAAGTGTTGGAAAACGACCATCTGACGATTAGAAGGGGGTAAAAACGATACTTTTCTACTTGTATCGTTCCCCGCGAAATTAGGGGTCCCAAAAGGGGTCTGAAGGACGGAGCTGTTGCGCGGAAGCCCGTCAACATTTCCTGATGTCCGTGGTCAGGTTGAAGACATTATTTTGGGAAATAGAGACGCAAAACTAGCCTCTGAGTCATCTCACACAGCCCGAAACAGGAGCGACTTTAATATACGCCACCTCAGCAATTAACTTCAACGGACGCTCTGTGACAGGGCTTACACCCTTTCTGTGTCCCGTAAAGGGATTGAGTGTGTGTCTGAATGTCCCACGCACATCCTCGACCGCGTCCGAAGCCTTAGTGTGCAGGTTAAAAGCATCAAAGGGCGAGCTAAAGTGTTGGAAAACGACCATCTGACGATTAGAAGGGGTAAAAACGATACTTTTCTACTTGTATCGTTCCCCGCAATAGGGGTCCAATGAGGGGTCTGAAGGACGGAGCTGTTGCGCGGAAGCCCGTCCCAACATTTCCTGATGTCCGTGGTCAGGTTGAAGACATTATTTTGGGAAATAGAGGGCGCAAAACTAGCCTCTGGTCATCTCACACAGCCCGAAACAGGAGCGACTTTAATATACGCCACCTCAGCAATTGCTTCAACGGACGCTCTGTGACAGGGCTTACACCCTTTCTGTGTCCCGTAAAGGGATTGAGTGTGTGTCTGAATGTCCCACGCACATCCTCGACCGCGTCCGAAGCCTTAGTGTGCAGGTTAAAGCATCAAGGGCGAGCTAAAGTGTTGGAAAACGACCATCTGACGATTAGAAGGGGGTAAAAACGATACTTTTCTACTTGTATCGTTCCCCGCGAAATTAGGGGTCCAATGAGGGGTCTGAAGGACGGAGCTGTTGCGCGGAAGCCGTCCAACATTTCCTGATGTCCGTGGTCAGGTTGAAGACATTATTTTGGGAAATAGAGACGCAAAACTAGCCTCTGGTCATCTCACACAGCCCGAAACAGGAGCGACTTTGTATACGCCACCTCAGCAATTGCTTCAACGGACGCTCTGTGACGAGGGCTTACACCCTTTCTGTGTCCCGTAAAGGGATTGAGTGTGTGTCTGAATGTCCCACGCACATCCTCGACCGCGTCGAAGCCTTAGTGTGCAGGTTAAAAACATCAAAGGGCGAGCTAAAGTGTTGGAAAACGACCATCTGACGATTAGAAGGGGGTAAAAACGATACTTTTCTACTTGTATCGTTCCCCGCGAAAGTAGGGGTCCAATGAGGGGTCCTGAAGGACGGAGCTGTTGCGCGGAAGCCCGTCCAACATTTCCTGATGTCCGTGGTCAGGTTGAGACATTATTTTGGGAAATAGAGACGCAAAAACTAGCCTCTGGTCATCTCACACAGCCAGAAACAGGAGCGACTTTAATATACGCCACCTCAGCAATTAACTTCAACGGACGCTCTGTGACAGGGCTTACACCCTTTCTGTGTCCCGTAAAGGGATTGAGTGTGTGTCTGAATGTCCCACGCACATCCTCGACCGCGTCCGAAGCCTTAGTGTGCAGGTTAAAGCATCAAAGGGCGAGCTAAAGTGTTGGAAACCGACCATCTGACGATTAGAAGGGGTAAAGCGATACTTTTCTACTTGTATCGTTCCCCCGCGAAATTAGGGGGTCCAATGAGGGGTCTGAAGGACGGAGCTGTTGCGCGGAAGCCCGTCCAACATTTCCTGATGTCCGTGGTCAGGTTGAAGACATTATTTTGGGAAATAGAGAGGCGCAAAACTAGCCTCTGGTCATCTCACACAGCCAGAAACAGGGCGACTTTAATATACGCCACCTCAGCAATTACTTCAACGGACGCTCTGTGACAGGGCTTACACCCTTTCTGTGTCCCGTAAAGGGATTGAGTGTGTGTCTGAATGTCCCACGCACATCCTCGACCGCGTCCGAAGCCTTGAGTGTGCAGGTTAAAGCATCAAGGGCGAGCTAAAGTGTTGGAAAACGACCATCTGACGATTAGAAGGGGGTAAAAACGATACTTTTCTACTTGTATCGTTCCCCGCGAGTAGGGGTCAATGAGGGGTCTGAAGGACGGAGCTGTTGCGCGGAAGCCGTCCAACATTTCCTGATGTCCGTGGTCAGGTTGAAGACATTATTTTGGGAAATAGAGAGACGCAAAACTAGCCTCTGGTCATCTCACACAGCCCGAAACAGGAGCGACTTTAATATACGCCACCTCAGCAATTAACTTCAACGGACGCTCTGTGACAGGGCTTACACCCTTTCTGTGTCCCGTAAAGGGATTGAGTGTGTGTCTGAATGTCCCACGCACATCCTCGACCGCGTCCGAAGCCTTAGTGTGCAGGTTAAAGCATCAAAGGGCGAGCTAAAGTGTTGGAAAACGACCATCTGACGATTAGAAGGGGGTAAAAACGATACTTTTCTACTTGTATCGTTCCCCCGCGAATTAGGGGTCCAATGAGGGGTCTGAAGGACGGAGCTGTTGCGCGGAAGCCCGTCCAACATTTCCTGATGTCCGTGGTCAGGTTGAAGACATTATTTTGGGAAATAGAGACGCAAAACTAGCCTCTGGTCATCTCACACAGCCCGAAACAGGAGCGACTTTAATATACGCCACCTCAGCAATTAACTTCAACGGACGCTCTGTGACAGGGCTTACACCCTTTCTGTGTCCGTAAAGGGATTGAGTGTGTGTCTGAATGTCCCCCGACATCCTCGACCGCGTCCCAAGCCTTAGTGTGCAGGTTAAAGCATCAAGGGGCGAGCTAAAGTGTTGGAAACCGACCATCTGACGATTAGAAGGGGGGGGGGGTTAAAAACGATACTTTTCTACTTGTATCGTTCCCCCGCGAAATTAGGGGGTCCAATGAGGGGTCCGGGACGGGCTGTTGCGCGGAAGCCCGTCCCAAAATTTCCTGATGTCCGTGGTCAGGTTGAAGACATTATTTTGGGAAATAGAGGGGCAAACAGCCTCTGGTCATCTCACACAGCCCGAAACAGGAGCGACTTTATATACGCCACCTCAGCAATTAACTTCAACGGACGCTCTGTGACGGGCTTACACCTTTCTGTGTCCGTAAAGGGATTGAGTGTGTGTCTGAATGTCCCGCACATCCTCGACCGCGTCGAAGCCTGTGTGCAGGTTAAAGCATCAAAGGGCGAGCTAAAGTGTTGGAAACCGACCATCTGACGATTAGAAGGGGGTAAAACGATACCTCTTATCGTTCCCCGCGAATAGGGGTCCAATGAGGGTCTGAAGGACGGAGCTGTTGCGCGGAAGCCCGTCCAACATTTCCTGATGTCCGTGGTCAGGTTGAAGACATTATTTTGGGAAATAGAGAGGCGCAAAACTAGCCTCTGATCATCTCACACAGCCCGAAACAGGAGCGACTTTAATATACGCCACCTCAGCAATTAACTTCAACGGACGCTCTGTGACAGGGCTTACACCCTTTCTGTGTCCCGTAAAGGGATTGAGTGTGTGTCTGAATGTCCCACGCACATCCTCGACCGCGTCCGAAGCCTTAGTGTGCAGGTTAAAGCATCAAAGGGCGAGCTAAAGTGTTGGAAAACGACCATCTGACGATTAGAAGGGGGTAAAAACGATACTTTTCTACTTGTATCGTTCCCCCGCGAAATTAGGGGGTCCAATGAGGGGTCTGAAGGACGGAGCTGTTGCGCGGAAGCCCGTCCAACATTTCCTGATGTCCGTGGTCAGGTTGAAGACATTATTTGGGAAATAGAGAGCAAAACTAGCCTCTGGTCATCTCACACAGCCCAGAAACAGGAGCGACTTTAATATACGCCCCCTCAGCAATTACTTCAACGGACGCTCTGTGACAGGGCTTACACCTTTCTGTGTCCCGTAAAGGGATTGAGTGTGTGTCTGAATGTCCCACGCACATCCTCGACCGCGTCCCAAGCCTTAGTGTGCAGGTTAAAAGCATCAAGGGGCGAGCTAAAGTGTTGGAAAACGACCATCTGACGATTAGAAGGGGGTAAAAAAAGATACTTTTCTACTTTTTATGGGTTTCCCCCCGAAATTAGGGGGCAATGAGGGGTCTGAAGGACGGAGCTGTTGCGCGGAAGCCCCTCAACATTTCCTGATGTCCGTGGTCAGGTTAGTTTTTTTGGGAAAATAGAGACCAAAACAGCCTCTGGTTCTCACACAGCCCGAAACAGGAGCGACTTTAATATACGCCACCTCGCAATTAACTTCAACGGACGCTCTGTGACAGGGCTTACACCCTTTCTGTTTTCCGTAAAGGGATTGAGTGTGTGTCTGAATGTCCCCCACATCTCGACCGCGTCCGAAGCCTTAGTGTGCAGGTTAAAGCATCAAGGGCGAGCTAAAGTGTTGAAAACGACCATCTGACGATTAGAAGGGGGTAAAACGATACTTTCTACTTCGTTCCCCCGAATAGGGTCAATAGGGTGAAGGACGAGCTGTTGCCAAGCCCAACATTTCCGATGTCGTGGTCAGGTTGAGACATTATTTTGGAAATAGAGAGCAAACCCTCGGTCATCTCACCGCCCGACAGGAGCGCTATATACGCCACCTCAGCATTCCAACGGACGCTCTGTGACGGGCACACCCTTCTGTCCGTAAAGGATTGAGTGTGTGTCTGAATGTCCCACGCACATCCTCGACCGCGTCAAGCAGTGTGCGGTTAAAGCATCAAGGGCGGCTAAAGTGTGGAAAACGACAGCGATTAGAAGGGGTAAACGATACTTTCTACTGTATCGTTCCCCGCGAAGTGGGGTCAATGGGGTCTGAAGGACGGAGCTGTTCGCGAAGCCGTCAACATTTCCTGATGTCGTGGTAGGTTGAAACATTATTTTGAAATAGAGGCAAACGCCTCTGTATCTCACCGAAACAGGGCGGCTTTAATATACGCCACCTCAGCATGCTTCAACGGACGCTCTGTGACAGGGCACCTTTGTGTCCCGTAAAGGTTAGTGTGTGTCTGAATGTCCCACGCACATCCTCACCGCGTCCGAAGCGTGTGCGGTTAAAGCATCAAGGGCGAGCTAAAGTGTTGGAAAACGACCATCTGACATTAGAAGGGGGTAAACGATACTTTCACGTATCGTTCCCGCGAATGGGGGTCAATAGGGTCTGAAGGACGGCTGTGCGCAAGCCGTCCACATTTCGATGTCGTGGTCGGTTGACATTATTTGAAATAGAGCGCAAACAGCCTCTGAATCTCACACAGCCCGAAACGGCGACTTTATACGCCTAGCATTCTTCAACGGACGCTCTGTGACAGGGCACACCCTTTCTGTGTCCCGTAAGGTTGTGTGTGTCTGATGTCCACGCACATCCTCGACCGCGTCGAAGCCTTAGTGTGCAGGTTAAAGCATCAAGGGCGAGCTAAAGTGTTGGAAAACGACCATCTGACGATTAGAAGGGGGTAAAACGATACTTTTCTACTTGTATCGTTCCCCGCGAAAGTAGGGGTCCAATGAGGGGTCTGAAGGACGGAGCTGTTGCGCGGAAGCCCGTCCAACATTTCCTGATGTCCGTGGTCGGTTGAAGCATTGATTGGGAAATAGAGACGCAAAACTAGCCTCTGGTCATCTCACACAGCCCGAAACAGGGCGACTTTATATACTCACCTCAGCATTACTTCAACGGACGCTCTGTGACAGGGCTTACACCCTTTCTGTGTCCCGTAAAGGGATTGAGTGTGTGTCTGAATGTCCCACCACATCCTCGACCGCGTCCGAAGCCTTAGTGTGCAGGTTAAAGCATCAAGGGCGAGCTAAAGTGTTGGAAAACGACCATCTGACGTTGAGGGGGTAAAAACGATACCTACTTGTATCGTTTCCCCGCGAATGGGGGTCCAATGAGGGGTCTGAAGGACGGAGCTGTTGCGGAAGCCCGTCCCACATTTCCTGATGTCCGTGGTCAGGTTGAAGACATTATTTTGGGAAATAGAGACGCAAAACAGCCTCTGGTCATCTCACACAGCCCGAAACAGGAGCGACTTTGTATACGCCACCTCAGCAAATTACTTCCAACGGACGCTCTGTGACGGGCTTACACCTTTCTGTGTCCCGTAAAGGGATTGAGTGTGTGTCTGAATGTCCCACGCACATCCTCGACCGCGTCGAAGCCTTGTGTGCAGGTTAAAGCATCAAGGGCGAGCTAAAGTGTTGGAAACCGACCATCTGACGATTAGAAGGGGGTAAAAACGATACTTTCTACTTGTATCGTTCCCCGAATGAGGGGTCAATGAGGGGTCTGAAGGACGGAGCTGTTGCGCGGAAGCCGTCAACATTTCCTGATGTCCGTGGTCAGGTTGAAGACATTATTTTGGGAAATAGAGAGACGCAAAACTAGCCTCTGGTCATCTCACACAGCCCGAAACAGGAGCGACTTTAATATACGCCACCTCAGCAATTAACTTCAACGGACGCTCTGTGACAGGGCTTACACCCTTTCTGTGTCCCGTAAAGGGATTGAGTGTGTGTCTGAATGTCCCACGCACATCCTCGACCGCGTCCGAAGCCTTGAGTGTGCAGGTTAAAGCATCAAGGGGCGAGCTAAAGTGTTGAAAACGACCATCTGACGATTAGAAGGGGTAAAAACGATACTTTTCTACTTGTATCGTTCCCCGCGAAAGTAGGGGTCCAATGAGGGTCTGAAGGACGGGCTGTTGCGCGGAAGCCCGTCCAACATTTCCTGATGTCCGTGGTCAGGTTGAAACATTATTTTGGAAATAGAGACGCAAAACTAGCCTCGGTCATCTCACACAGCCCGAAACAGGAGCGACTTTAATATACGCCACCTCAGCAATTACTTCAACGGACGCTCTGTGACGGGGCTTACACCCTTTCTGTGTCCCGTAAAGGGATTGAGTGTGTGTCTGAATGTCCCACACACATCCTCGACCGCGTCGAAGCCTTAGTGTGCAGGTTAAAGCATCAAGGAGCGAGCTAAAGTGTTGGAAAACGACCATCTGACGATTAGAAGGGGGTAAAAACGATACTTTTCTACTTGTATCGTTCCCCGCGGAAAAGGGGGCCAATGAGGGGTCTGAAGGACGGGCTGTTGCGCGGAAGCCCGTCCAACATTTCCCGATGTCCGTGGTCAGGTTGAAGACATTATTTTGGGGGAAAAAGAGAGACGCAAAACTAGCCTCTGGTCATCTCCACGCCCGAAACAGGGCGACTTTTTAAAATACGCCACCTCAGCAATTACTTCAACGGACGCTCTGTGACGGGGGTTACACCCCTTTCTGTGTCCCCTAAAGGGATTGAGTGTGTGTCTGAATGTCCCACGCACATCCTCGACCGCGTCCGAAGCCTTGGGGTGCAGGTTAAAGCATCAAGGGCGAGCTAAAGTGTTGGAAAACGACCATCTGACGATTAGAAGGGGGGGAAAAACGATACTTT
>BMAV01019292.1:0-11961 GCA_019973955.1 Trichonephila inaurata madagascariensis
CTCCAAAAATATTTGGTTAAGCCCCTATTAAAAAATTTTTAAAAAAACCAGAAACAATGCAGCAAGTTTTTTTAACCAATATTTTTGTTTCCCAATGGCCAATAGTCCCTTGCCCCATTTGGGTACCTTATTTCAATGCTATTTTTAACAAATGGTGATACTTTTTCTAAATAGAAAGAAGCTCCCAAAAATGTGATTTTCGGTACAGCGGTAAATCTCGGGAAATCCGAATCTTTGTTCTGAGTTTAAAAAACAATAAATTATGATGCCTAATAACAAAAAGCGTCAAAAATCTACTTCAAATCTACATTTCATCAAAAATATCAAACGTGATATTTTTTTTTTTTTCATCCCCCCAAACAGAGATAGATTTTTATCCTCGCGCCATAACTTAATATCCTTACTTTAAAATATTTCAACATAGAATGAGTTTTTGAGAAGACCTACCGATAAAGTTTGAAACGAAATGCTGTATTACTATCATTGTGTGCAAAATCTAAATTTTAAAAACAAAAATTTGCCCTTGGAACTTTTTCATAGATTGAAATAACTTAGGTGCTTTATATTTCATCGATTGGCATCTTCTTAATTTATGAACACAAAGGATTTTTGATTTCTAAAAAATAGGTAAGATTTTACGGATATTTTAACGTTATTGTGGTGTGGCCATTTTTGTTCAAAAATTACTTCTTAAGGTCTAATTCTGGATTAGGTGACCTAGGCAGCATATACGCTTGTATCAACTTATCTGTGAAGTGCCAAAATATAATTCAGGTAGATAAGTTTTGAGGAAATGTTCTTTATCAGAGTCTTCAGTCAAATAAATAAAACAATAACTATATTGAAACTTTTAATTAATCTAATTTTCAAGTTATGATTTCGCCAAATTTCGATTTGAGAGATTGGAATAATTACTGTACAATACATTCATTGCTTTAAATAAAATCTTTTTGATCTTTGTTTAAATTGAGAGGAGAATATAAACCCTAGTTAAATATTGTTTGTAAAAATATGTTTATAGATTATTACTTCTGCAAAGCAAGATGATACAGTCACTCTGTGACTCCTTATTTTGTATTCTAGACTTAAGACAAACGAATTGAAAAAATTAGCCTTATCATTCATTACCATATATACTTACCTTTTGGCCCCCCCCCAAGGGTTTTGGGGCTGACTGCTGTGTCGTGGGTGGGGTTTGAATCGGAGAAGGCACTGGGGAAATCCCCCCAGTGTGGGGCGCGCTTTAAAACCTTCTTTTTTTTAATCGAGATTTCTGTACGTGAACGAATGCAGACGCACTCCATTTGTCATTAAACTTATTTAATCTTACACTTGTCTTCGATGAATTACTGAATTGAAATTGAGTCAAATTACTTTGATGAATTGAACACTGATTGAAAAAAGCATTCTCCCACTGATTTGAACCATGATGTTTGTAAATGTATAATGCCTTTGCGGTATGGGGGTACTCTAAATAGCCGTCGAACCACAAGTCCTCTCGTAAAGTTGGTGGAAGGGGAAGAGAGGCGGGAAGCCCCCCGACCACCCCCAAAATAATCTCCCTAAAAGTTGGAGTGGAACTGAGCAAAATCGCACTGACACCTTTATAAATGACAAAGCTGCCAACGACAGGCGTAATAATCTTGCCGCAATAAATTTCGTGGACCTTGATTTGATGTTACTGTTGATCGGGTGGCATAAGTAATAACAACACCTTTCCTTATTGCATTGAATTTATGGTAAGTGGTACGATGAATTCAAGTTGTGCATGTCAATGATTGAACGCTGATTTAGCTGCTTCATTAGCATACTCGGAGAAAAATAATGCCCTTAATAGTTTTGATAAAGCCATATAAACAAGGCCGTTTCTTTATTTTTTTGCTATACTTATAAGGATTTTACCTCTGCGCCTAAAGGTATGGGGAAAAGGGAGGGAAGACTAAACATATTCAAAATCACTTAATTTATTTTTCAGCACAAACCACAACACAAGTTAGATCAATCAAAGCTAAGAGATGCACTCAATTAATCAATATGAAGAAATTTAAAGAAGTACCGAGACATGAGAAGACTTTAATTACTTGCACTTACTTCAGTTCATACTTGACTTCTAATCTAATTAAAGCTTATGACAATCATCACCTCAATTTTCCCCAAATTACCAATTACTAAATATCGCGTTACACTTTAAAAAGATTAATCACTGCTCCATAAGTCTACCCCATATCTCTCCTTTCTAACCGAAAGTCTAGACATTATATAGTGTCTTTAAATTTTCATGTTCACGTTCTCTTTTTTTCGGGAAAAAGGGTTTTAAAAAAAATAATTTTTGGGGCCAAAAACCCCCCAAAAGGACTTCAGTAAGAAGATCGGATAGGCCTACCTACTGTTATAGAAAAAAAACTATTAGAGAAATTTTAAAAAAGCCATATCGTTTGACTTAATCACCTTTCATGAAGTCTTTCCATCAAAAACCAGACTATTTTCATAATTATTATTAAAATTTTAAATAAATTTATTTTATCACAATGTTTTTCCCCTATATCAATAAGGAAATATACTTTTTTTAAAAATTTATTTGTTAATTCTTTGAAAATTGAATGAATTAGACTTAAATTTAACAAGTTTTTAAGGGTAGTTGGAAACCTCTCTCTCTACTTATACTGACAATGTTAAATTGGCTGTTTTCAATGTACCTTTTCTCAAAATCTGTTATATGTGCATGCTTGAAAATTTTTATACAATTAAAGTACACCTTTCTCATTATACCGAAATAAGCTTTTTGCTATTTTTGAATTTTTCAAAAATTTATGAAATATTTTATCAAACATTGCGAAATTTGAACCATTGTTCACATAAAAAAATTTTTAAAAAATTTAAATTTTTTTATTTTTTACAAAAAACTCATTTTAGTTTTATTAGATATCATTATAAATATATCATAAAAAATTTTCATACCTGTGAAGGTAGTTTTTTAGAAAAAAGGAACATCGAACATCAAACTTACATTGTGAGATAAATTGATTTTAATGTATACAGGGGACTTCTAATCGGCTAGGGAAAAAAAAAAAATAAAGGTTCAATTTACAATAAAACATACATGTTTTGGTTTATTTCAACGTCCTTTTTTAAACAAAAACGAAATACTTTTTTTACATTTTTTTTCCCCCAAAAAGGGGGGGAGTTTTAAAATTATTTAAAAATAGGTTTTAAGGGTTTCTAAACCCTAAAAGGGGTTAAAGTAAGGTATTTTTAGAAAGGTTAAAATCTATACAATTTAAAAATGTAAAATTTTCAAATTGTCAAGAAAAAAAAATAAGATTTCTGCTATCCGACACCTTTTAAGCTTGAAATATCATTAATTATCTAAATATCCATTTGCTTTAAGAATAAAATATCATATGAGATGAAACAAAACTTTACATATTTTAGAGATAATCTTTTCGTATTTTTGGGGATAAGGTATCATAACTTGAAAAAGATTTTCACAATAATAATAAAAAAAAATATTACAATTACTTTCCTTCTTGTTTGTCAGTGATTTTTAGGAGGTTATTATGGTATGATTTGGCAAGCAGATATTTCACTTAATATAAAAAAGGACAACAGTAATTAATAGCTTATGATTCTATAGAGTGATGTATACAAAATATATAAAACCCTTTTCTAACAATAAAAATACAAAGGGGAATAAAAAAGGGCAGCAAAACACCCTTTGATTCAGTTTTTTAAAAACCCTTTTCTGAAATAAAGCCTAGTAAATAATTCCTTTAACATTAAGGTAGATGAAATATTAACGAAAGTTACCTTACTGTCCTTCGAAATAGTCACCTCCCACAACTATGCACCGCTGAGATCTGCTATGCATGTCCTGAAAACTTTGCAAGAAGTATTCTTTTGAGAGGCAGTTCAAAAGAGCCTCGTCCCGTTTCGTTGGTTGTCAGAATTATCGTGAAATCTCTTTCCTTTAAAAGCGAGTTTGAGTTGTGGGAATAGGAAGAAGTTTGGAGGATTGAGATCTGGCGAGAATGGTGGATGTTCAATTTGCACCATCTCCTTTTTCGTCATGAACTGTTTGACGGTATTAGACGTGTGAGCATTGTTGTGAATAAAAAAAATCATGAACATTGTTGTGTGCACTGGGGTCGTACCTTGCTTACACATTTCATGAAACGGGTCAAAATTTAAATGTACCTTACAGCATTCATCGTCCAGATATCATCCGCACAGTCAATCGACGATCTTTCGGGATTAATTTACTCAATTTCTCAATGTTTTTGTCACTGATGGAGGCCACCGGCCCCAAACCCCATTGTTTCCCCCAGAAACACTTTCCCGGCCTTCTCAAAAACGGGCGAACCACTCGTACACACACTTCGTGGACAGCGCTTAATCCTCATAAACAAGTACCAGCATCGAATAAGTTTCTGTGGGTTTTGTGACGGGTTTTTTTACGTGATTTTCCTTTAAATTTTTTTTGGAGAATTTTGGGGGGGCCCAAGGGGTTTTTTGCTTTTTCAAGCCACCCCTTTAAAGGGAAAAAAACCTTAATATGAAGATTCCCACTATATATGTAGGGGAAAGGTAGTAATAAAAAAAAGGAAAAGAAACTGAGTTGCTGGAAGCAGTGCTATTACGGTAAGAATCAGAATTTAGACGTGTGATAAGAGGACGGACTTTAACTATTAGAATAAATTGTTGGGATTTTTAAGATAACGTTGAATAAAGTTAATCTATTAGGGTGTCGAGCGCTTATTCACATGGGGGTTTGAGCTATCATATCACTCTAGACTTTCCCTCTATAGTTGGCTTGGCTTAGATTATTATATTTGGTAATAATAAATTGAATTTCTCATGCTAGTTTTTGGATCATCAATCTTTCCTTCTACAAATTTGGTCAAAAGTAGATGAAGAGGGTTTCCCCCGGGTGGGGGGCCATTACACGATGTTTCCCGCTTAAAACAAAACTTCAAATTGATTTTTGTTCATTCATTTTGGGTTTCCCTAAATTAAAAAACCCAAAACCACTAAAAAAACCTTTTTGAAAACCAGTTTTACATAGAACACAAACGCCCCCCCTCAACTGAACAACGGTGGGGGGGGGGGTGGTCAACACCTCCCCCTGAGCATATGCCGCTTTTTTGCTTCGCCAGTTTAAAAGGTCGACCGTTCGGGGCTTCATTCCCAAAATTTTTTGTCAGATTGTTGTTTGTACTTCTTAAAAACAAATGAAATAATATAAAAATAAAAACAATAAAAAAAAGAAATAAATTAACAAAACAATGGTAACAGTTATAATTTTTTTTAAAAATTTTTAAAATTTTAAAAACAGGGGGTACAAGAAAAATAAAACACATTTATGACACAAAAACATTATTCACAAAGTAAAAATAATTGTACAATGATAACCTTTTAAGCCCTTTCCCACGCCCCTGTGGGTTAATATTGTTTATACGGTTTTTTTCTGGAATAATCAGTGAAAAGCCCGACCGAATGATTAAAGGCGGGTTTTGCGGGGAAGTGTTAAGTATTCTTTTTTAATCAACAGACGATGGTTTTAGTTTAGGGGTTTTTTTTTTCATTTGGGAAGTTTGGCGTTGCTTACAAATAAAAGGATACAAGTCCCCTTTTTTCCCCCGTCGTAAAAAGATAAAATCAACATATTTCTAATTGCTTAGAAACCATTTTTTTTAAGGTATCCGACTACTTTCCCGGGGGTACCCGTTTTTTTTAAAAAAACCCGGAAAATGGATAATATTCATGATATTTAATGTCCAGTTTAAAGAATACGTGTAAAAAATTTTTTTAAAGGACTTTTTTGACAAAAAGAATTATTTAAATACAATTTTTTTGGGAAAACATAACCTTAGAAAAATTTTTTTTTCAAATGTTTCCCTTTTTGTGAAAAATGCTTCTATTATAATAAATTTTTACCTGTATATAGCTCAGACCCTGTACGGGAGGCCCCTTAAATTTTTTTGAAATATATAACTTAGAAGTGGGTTTACCCACATTTTAACAACAGAGCGGAGAAATTTTTAAAGAAAAATGAATATTTTTTTTAAATTGGTGGGTAACTCTGAAAATAATGTGAATTTTTAAAAAATTCCCTGGTTGAGCCTCTGTAGGGGTTTCGGGAGCTAAAACAGGCAAAATATTTTTAAATAGAAGCTTTTTTCAAAAAAAGGAAAAATTTTTGTAAAAAATTTATTCTAATTTAAATTTTTTTTGCCAAAATATTTTATTTTTAAAAAATTTTTTTTTTTGTCAAAATGCCCTTTAAAAATAATTTTATACATGTATTCAAATTTAAAAAGCGACACTACATATCAAGACAATTATCCATTTATACGCTTTTTTAAAATCACGGTTCCGAACGTAGTCGGATACCTTAATATTTAAATAACTGTAATATAGAAAAAAATAATGAGTATACTTTATTAGTGTTGCTTATATCACTCAGAATTTCGTTGCCGTAGGGGATAGTACGATTTGGGTTATTGGGAGTAAAGGAAACCTGAAAAGGGTAAGCCCCTTGTTTACTTTTTTTTCTGGGGCAAAACTTTGATAAAAAGCATAAATAAAAACGAAGTATATTATTGTATAATTAAACCATTTTTTTTTAAAGGGGTTTTCTTTAGACGGAGTCCCCTTTTTTCTCGCTTTTTTTAATAATTTTCTTTTTTCTTTGTTGGGGGGGAAGGCATTTTCCTCCTCCCCGGTATCGATTCTTTTTCCTTTTCATCCACTCCCCCTTTCCCCCCCCAAAAAATCGGGGATTTTTCTGAGGGGGGAAGGTGTGGTTTAAATTATTATTATTTTTTTAAATAAAAAAAAATCTGACTCATTCTTTTATTTATTATGGAATACTGTGCGAACGAATAACCAAAAACTTTTTTCAGGTATCCACAAGAAAAAGAATTCTCACACAAGAAGAAATTTTGCCCAAATTCATTAATAAATCAGATTCTGAACTTAGTGATCTCATGGATGATGACTATACTGTGGACAAAACATATGATCGACGTATAATGGAAGGAGAATCAAGTTCAGACGACAGCGATGAAGAAAAACATGGAAATATTTGTAATAGAAAGACAATTTTGGATCATCCTTTGCCCTCAAAGTTTCTTGGACCCATTCATTTCATTGTTTTAGCTGTAGCTAATTCTTGTTTTCAGTACAAACAAGATGCAATATTAAATAAAATTCGACCAAAAAAAAATCAAATTTAATGTCTTAAAATTTAAGTTAGAAACTGGTGAAGCGTTAGCGGGATCCATATACTTAAAAATAACCCCAACAAAAATGTTTTTAACTTGATGATGAAAACTTTTTTGAAATTTTTCCCTTTAAAAAGAGATCAAAGAATTATAATCCGCCTGCTATAAGACCGTACCAGGATAAAAGGCATGACAAGGGGGTTAAAAAGGGCCGTGCATCGGGGGGCCTTTGTTTGGAAAGGGCCCCCCGGATACTGATCCCAACAAACTGAACTTGCGATAATTTCTCCCCATTTGGGGATAAGCCTGGGCCCTTTTTCGGTTTGCGACCCAATATCCGAAACAGAGTTTTAAACCGCGCCCCCCTTTCCCTACAAAAAAAATGAATTGAATTCAATGATACTTTTTTCATTTGGGAAACAATAGCTACAATGCGACTTTAACTTTTTAAGTGTTATCGGGCGGGATATAAACGTTACACTTTGTCAAGCGTTTATTCCCCCGGGGAAATACGTCTTTTTTTGAAGCACGATCTTTTTTTGTGCACTGCTATCCATAAAGAAAATTGAAGGGTTTGGGAAAATAATAAAAGTTTCATTTGCAGTGTTTGGGGGAATTTGGTTATTTCAGAGAATTTTTATTTTTCCTTCCTTTCCCCCTCCCCCTCCTCCCCAAAACATCACATCGCATGCTTAAGTGGAAAAAAACTGGGCATTGGGGAAAAAGAATCATGTAACTTTAAATCGACAGTGAAGTAAATTTAATTTTCTAAACCGTAAAAAATTATCAAGATAAGGGGTTTTAATTTTTGGGAAACCCATGGGGGTTAACAATAACTTTTAAAACTTTTTTTTATTTCTTAGTGTTGTTATATAAATTTTTAACATACATTGTGCAGTACTTTAAAATATTTATAATTTTTATAATGTCAGGGGGTAAATTTATTTATTTTTTTTTATGTCAGGAAAGTATTTTGTTTGTTTAATTTCAGTAAAAAAAAAAATTTTTTAAAAAAAATCTTTTGTTTTTTGACTTTTTTAACGTCCCCCCTAGGGGGTGCCCCACAGTTTGAGAAACACTTGGTAAAAAAGTAAAAAGGGTTTTAACACAACTATAATCGTGGAAAAAATCCTCTAAATTCTATCCGTTGTTAGTATAGTGTTGTGAACTTAACTTAGTGAAAATTTTGTATTATTTTCAATTTTTTTTCCTTTTTCTATAAACTGTTACTTGAAAATAAATTCAATGAAAAGTCTTACCATACTTATTATTACATCTTAAAAAACCCCCATAGGAAACAAATCCCTTTTTCCCTTCCCAGTTAAAATTCTATTTTTAAATTTTTTAGTAGGATTCAATCTAGTAAACTGCAATGAAATAGTGTAATTTTTTTTGGGCCCCCCCTCCTCTTTTTTTTTAAAAAAATTGTAATAATATTGTATTGTATTTCAGTGTCAGTGGACCATTCTGTAGCACTAAACCCTCTGGTGGGGGAGTTCGATCCTCCCGAAAAAATAAATAAATAGCCAGGGATTCTCCAACTACATTTTGTAGCGTAACATTAAGTTTCACCTCCCTTTTAAAGTTTGTAAGTACTCGAGCACTTACGAATTGTATTGTATAAGTTAGAAAACTAAAATTATGGATAAAAAAAGTAACCACGGGGGTCGTTTAAAAACCAAAAAAACCCCAAAAAAAAAATATAGTAAACAAAAAATTTGCCCCAGGTTGTCAAATTTTTTTAATTGGGCCCTTCCCATGGGGTTTGGGGGTGTCAAATGAACCTGGGGATCAAAAACTTTACAAAAGGAACACATGCGCATACATGTAGGTAGTATGTAGCTTTGTTTTACCATATTCTGCAGAGGACAATAAAGAGTTGACGCTATAAAGTAGCTTTGTATAGTTAAAATATTCATGTATGTTTACTTTTTTACTGGATAAAACCCAACCGGGGGGGGGTTTTTATTCTTTTTTTTCTTTTGCACCCGGACCTTTGGATACATAGGGTACGCCACTGGGCCGTGATTTTGGGGTGTGTTGATGTCATTTCAAGACCTCACAAGTGCAGGTTTCAAAATTGCGAAAACAGTTCGAAAACTGTGAAAAATGCAACGTTTTTTTTATGTTGTCCCAAAATCAAAAAAATGTTTTGGGTTTTTCCCGGGAAATAAATAAAAAGGGGTCAAAAAAAAAGAAAATTAGTATACTCCTCAATAATTTCCTTATATGTAACAATCTTAGTTGTGTGAATTAAACTTGTTTCTTCGATCAACTTTTAAAGCCCCCAAAAAAACTTACTTTGTAAAATTTCGAGGTATGGTTTGAGAAAAACCCTACCCGCACGACCGTCTACATGTTCTCAGAGATTCTAAAAAAATACTGAGCAATATTAAATAGAAAATTATTTTACCCCTGTCATTTTGTTCTTGTGATTTCCATTCTTTATCAGCGGATACAATAAAAACCAATTAAAATTACTGGGGAGTAAGCTCTATTGTTTTAAAAAATATTGACACTTTTAGAGGAAACAATGCTCAACTCATCGATCACAATGACATTGGTATGCAAAACCTACTTTCACCACCTCATTTTCTTTTATAACCATTTGAGTAATGTTATCATTATTTATTTATAAAATTTAATTGAAAATCCGTTTTATTAGGGCTTTTTAAGGGAAATTTTAATTTTTAACCCATAAAAAGTTATAGGGTTTGGCCCAATTTCAGAATGGTATATCCCCCAAAGGAAACTCCACGAAAATGCTACCCCACCTTTGGGGTGTTTAATCGCGCCAAACGATACAAATAACGATACACATGATCACACGATACAAGTATCAAAGGGGAACCCCCAAAGGAATTTTCCCCCCATCTTGGCGGGGCATAAATTTAAAACCCTTTGGGGGTAGCACTCCCAAAATCAAATTGCCCCAAAATGGTGTTCACACCCGATTATTAAGGGCCCACGATATTCCCAAAATTAAAATTAAATAAATTGAACGGGATGTTATGGGTTTTAAAAAACGGGCCCTCTTAAAAATAGAAAATAGACTAATTTTTGACCCCAAACGGGGGGGTTTTTTTTATCTTAAAAGGAAAATACAGACAAGAAAAAAAAGAAAGAATAATTTTTAGCAAAAGTTGACATATACATTTATAGATAGGTAACTACAGCTAATGAAAAAGAAAAGCGTTTACTTTTATGAAATCCAATAATAGTTTAAGTAAAAATAATTTAAAAGTTTCTATTTTGAAGTCAGTGTTTAAAAATGCAATATGTGTGCAAAACTCTACTTATGACTCATTAAATATCTGTCAACAGATTAAAGTTTTTCTTTAGATTTTGCATAGTTTGAATAATCGCTTGAGGTATCTAAGTTTAAAAACATCTTCAACCAAGCATAAAGGCTCTGAGAAATACAGAATTTTCTGATTAATGTGACATCTCATCAAGATAAAATTCGCATTACAAACTTCAAATCACATTGTTATCTTAAAATTTGACTATTACTTAAGGCATTTACATTCAAAATTATCATGTTTTTGATTATTTTGTACATTCCATTTCGAAGCTATAAGAAAAGTTAATTACTTTCAACACAAAAACAAGCCACGTACATAACAAATGCTTTGAACAAATTACAGTTTCTTTTATCTTACTAAATTTTTAATACGCCTTAATCTGTTAATCGTGAATAATTCCGTTTTTTCTTTACTATAAAAAATAAACCTCATAATTTATTGTGCCATGAAATTACAGTTACAAAACTGCAATTATTTCTCTCTTTTCGAAGAAAATGAAAATTTCAACATTCCACTCGGTGAGTCAAATATTTATATAATTTGCGTCGTTTTAATATTTCAGTCTATAACAGGGGTGGCGAACCTTTACGGATCAACGTGCCATTTATTCTAAAGAAGTGTTTAATGAGTTATAGAAGTGCCGTCAAATAATTTTTACTCGTGATTATTGGGAAAATAATATAAAACTAAATGCTAACAACACAACACTCTTTATTTATTACGAAAAAATACCTTTTGTACTGTATAGTTGTAAAAGTTTTATTATTCGTGTAATTCAAATTAAAGTAACATTTGTGTGACTTCTGTTGTTACAGATTGGATGGACAAATAACTTATATTAGGATTGTAAGATCTTATACTTTTTGTAGAATGCATGCTGAATTGGAGTCATCTGCCAAACGGTTTCTAAGCAATTAATTATTTTTGCTGTGGTTCACTTTTTTGACAAAAGGGTTTGTGTTTTGTTTCAAAATACTGTTTTACAGACGATATTCTGCATGCCATTATTCCAGACCATAGAACACAGACCGCTTTGTCGTCTTTACTAATGATGCCATGTTTCTCGGTCCATCAAATTTGAAATTCTCTGTTACGCTTACTATGATGCACTTTTTGTTCTTTTACTGATCTAGCCATGTTAAATAACAGTTAAAAATCGTAAATATAATACAGATAAACTTTAAAATATAGTTGTATCAATGGAATTGACTATGCTATGCGTAGACACACAAACTTTACATCCTAAGCAATTGTAGTCTACGACGTAACTAAAGCAAGGCAATAACAAACGAGTGTGCTCCCCGCCGCCCCGCGATCGATTACTGGTGTTTGTTCGTAATACTTTATAATAAACTTTGAAATTTTGTAATGAAATACAAACCATTTTGATCATTGGCGTGCCTATTTTTATGCCCCTGGCCCCCCCCCACTCG
>BMAV01019293.1:0-36701 GCA_019973955.1 Trichonephila inaurata madagascariensis
TCAAATGTTTCAGGAGTAAAGTTATTTCGATTTCGAACCTGAGCTACATAGACATGTCCGAAGAAACCGCTGCCGTTTCCGCAACGCCTGCCGCTGCCACGCCTAAGAAGAAGGCAAAGAGCGCAGCCAGCAAGCCCAAAAATGCTGCTCCTTCCCACCCTAAAGTTTCCGAGATGGTCATCTCAGCCATCACGACTTTGAAAGAGCGCGGAGGATCTTCCCTCGTCGCTATCAAGAAGCACATCGGAAGTCAACACAAAGTCGACATGGATCGTCTCACTCCCTTCATCAAAAAGTACCTGAAGAGCGCCGTCGTTTCCGGAACTCTCGTTCAAACCAAGGGAAAAGGAGCAAACGGATCCTTCAAACTGAGCGCATCCGGCCAAAAAAGCAGTGAGCCCAAAAAAACCGCCAAGAAAGTCAAGAAAGTGAGTGCTTCTCCGGCTAAAAAGGCAAAGGCTCCCGCAAAGAAAACCGCCAAGCCCAAAGCGAAAGCTGAAAAAAAGAAGCCAGCTGCTAAGAAAGTCGCAAAACCCAAGACCCCTTAAAAAGCAGCGAAAGCCACAAAACCCAAAGCTCCCAAGCCCAAGAAGTTGAAAACTCCTAAAAAGGCTGCCCCTAAAAAGACGGCTAAAAAGTAAGCGGATAAAGGACTCTCTTGAATTAAAAAAAAAAAAAGGCTCTTTTCAGAGCCACAAATATGCAAAAACAGAAGGAAATAGCTCAAATTACTGACAATCTTATTAATGTCGGAGTATGAATAATGACCAAGGCTGATGCCAAAGACCCTAGTAACCTAAAAAGAAGGTAAAAGTGACGAGGGGAAGGAAGCCGAGTTCACAAAGAGCGGAAAAGTGACGAGGATGTCACCCCAGCTTGCTTCAGACTCTCCACAGAAGAGTTATGTGTTTTCCTACGAACGATTAACACGTATCGGCCACACTGCGCCTATTTCTAGGAAAATTTCAGTCAAGAGAACAAGACAGATTGCTTAAAACGATCGAATTTGTCACACACATTCATTGCAATATTGTGAAGACCCATGCTTACATTAACAAATCATTGCAACAGGATGACGGAAAATTAGCAAAAAAATGTGTACTGAATGTGTATAAATACAAGATGCAAACACGCACACTGCAAACACCAGTGGCGCGCACACACAGAAATTTTCAGGGGGCATAGGTCGAAAGAAGTCCACTATTATCTTATCAAGCTCCAACCAACCCAACACGCCGCCCAACATATTCTTTTGATTTTCCGGTACAAAAAGTAATAATAAGTATTAACTACTGAATAAATAATTAGCATTAATTAATTAATTACATAAATTTCTAATAAAAAAAAATACTAAATTTAATTTTAAATGCTATATACATAGGTTTATAATCAATCGAAAGAAATAGAGGGGGGTTCCGACGACCGAACCCCCGTCTTGTGCGCGACACTATAAACAACACTAATACACAATATGAAATAAAACTATACCAAAACATAAAACACGGGGATAATTCCGTGCAGTTGTAAGATGAACACCATTTCTCTATTGAAAGATGCAATCATTCATTTTACATCTGCACAGACACAAAAATAAAACAACACTACAATTAAATACAAAACATTACACAAAATTCCGTGCAGGGTTGTAAGACGAACGTTACTTCTTTTAATAAGAGAAGTAATCCTTCATTTTACATCTATGCATCTATTACATTACATAATTACCACTACTAAATATAAATACTTAACACATGTGGAAAGAAGATTTCTTTCTTGCCATTGACAGAACCGATAATCCTCTTCTACGAAGCACATTCCCGACTAACAATTAGCAATCGTTTTGACTTGGGCGGGAAAGCTGTGGCTAACAATTAGTGACACTTTGACACTTGACTGGGAGCTGGAATCTTGTCAGTAACAGTTAGTGAGACATTCCGATCGAATATAAACGAAGAGTGACCAATCAGCTGAGTCGGACGACCCCTTATGACCCCAACCCCGCCCATTTCGTCAACAGTGCAGTTAGTTAGTTAGTTGCAAAAGAATTACAAATATGTCAGGAGTGTCACTTCACAAAAAAAACAGCGGAAACCGAATGAATTTTTTTCAACTCCCCATAAATAAAGCATTACTCCTCCACATTCAAATGCAAATTCACTTAATTTTTAGTATAAGTAAAATAAATTAAAAGGTTTTTTAAGCTTCTATGCATTATTTAAAGGTAAGTGTTCACTTTCTATTACAAGCATGAAAAAAAGAACATTTTTGAAAATTCTACTCATAGTATAATTTTGCGGAACAAATTAATAAACACTAAACAAATGTACATCTTAAATAGAGATGCTTAACATCATTCTTCGGAAAACTAAATTAGAAGGACAAATAACCGATATATTACTATTTCTTCACGTTTTTTGGCCCTGAAAAGGGCCCTTTTTTCCCTTAAACCACCTGAGAGATTTTTTTAACCGCCGAAACCGTAAAGGGTACGTCCCTGTCTCTTAAGAGCATAGACGACGTCCATGGCAGTTACGGTTTTCCTCTTGGCGTGCTCGGTGTAAGTGACGGCATCTCGGATCACGTTTTCCAAGAAAACTTTCAACACGCCACGAGTTTCTTCGTAAATCAGACCGGAGATACGTTTCACTCCTCCACGTCTGGCCAAACGCCTGATCGCAGGCTTCGTGATACCCTGGATGTTATCACGAAGCACTTTACGATCCTCTTGGCACCACCTCTAATCCTTTGCCTCCTTACCACGTCCGGACATTTAAGCAATGGTAATTGAAAATTTTGGAAGTCCAGGCTTTATTTTAAAGTAGACTCCACCCACAACGAAAACCTCGCTTCTGATTGGTCACCACAGAGTTGCGATAAAGCGATTAAAACTTTTTGGGAAAACGGCAGCCACTATTTCCGATTCTCCTTTATAGCAAAATGCCACCCCAAGCGTCTGGTAAAGCCGTCAAAAGGCGGGGAAAGGCCCAAAAGCCGTTCGCGCCGGCGATAAGAAAAAGAGGAAGAAGCGCAGGAAGGAATCTTTCGCCATTTACATCTACAAAGTCTTGAAACAAGTCCACCGACACTGGAATTTCCAGAAAAAGCCATGTCCATCATGAATTCCTTCGTCAACGATATTTTCGAGCGCATCGCCGCCGAATCTTCCGTTTGGCTCATACAACAAGAGGAGCACCATCACCAGTCGGGAAATTAAAAAGCCGTCCGACTTTTGCTTCCCGGTGAACTCGCAAAACGCAGTTTCCGAAGGAACAAGGCCGTGACCAAATACACCAGCTCGAAAAAATTCTCAAAAAGACTTTAAAGAAAAAGGCCCTTTTCAGGGCCAAAATTCGGAATCGAAGCGAAAAGAAATTAAAAACTATAACAATATGCATCTGAATTAAAACACAACACAATGTAAGAAATAAAATGGGTTTCTTGACATAACAATGTTAAAAAATAAATGATTCTGTAATAATGGTCAACAGAACAAAATATTATGTAGAAGATAAAGTGTTTCTTGACATAACAATGAAAAACAAAAATTGGAATCTGTAACAGTGTTAAAAAGAACAAAATGCAACAATATAAAAGAATACGTGTAATTGACATAACAAAGTTCGATTTGTGTAACAGTGTTAAGCAGAACAAAATATTTTGTGGACATAACAATATATGAGGAAAAAGCAAGCAAATATCACATATAGGATAAATAAATGTGTTTGTGAATATGCATTGATGTGACAAGATCAAAAAGAAAAACTTACTCCTCTCGCGTGTTTCGATGGAATCAAAGAGAATAAACACTTCATCACAAAGTTCCGGGAAAATAAACGAATTAATAATATTAAAAAAAAAAAGTAAGGTGAGTATGTGTCTCTTGTTATCAAATTATTTCTATTCATTTTAAAACGAAACGAAGAAGACGCGTGCTCGGGGGGCACAACATCCTGCTTCTACCCGGGACAATTATACTTAAGGTTTTTCACGCCTGGATAGGCTCAGTGAAAATTTAACCGGTTCAAATTTTCCACAAAACTCCAACATTTCTACCCAGTTCAGACACTTTAGAGCACGGAATAGAAAAAAAGGGGGTTGTAACCATTCAAGTCTCACTTCGACGAAAAAAATTGCCGATTTACTCGCACTTCACTCAATAATATTTTTACACTGTAACACTACACCGCACGGAATAATATTGGGTCACCTATACCATCGTACCGTACAACAGTACCGGCCGAAGAAGGCCGTCAAAATAAGCCTAAGGGCCCCTCCCTCGTTTTAAAGAAAAAAACCCAAAAACGGCACGCGGTGTTCCCCAGGTGGTCACCCCCCCAAGTACTGACCGCGCCCGATGATGTTTAACTTCGGTGATCGGACGAGAACCGGTGCTTTCATCATGGTATGGCGTTGGCAGAAGGCACGTTTTTCTAATAAAATTCAGAAACATTATTTATTAATCTAACTTATAACAAAATTGCAAAAGTCACAACGAAAAAACAATTCATAAATTTTAAAAAATCACAACTATAAATTTCATTATCGCAGTAAAGAAATTTTTTCGAAATCAGACTAGAAAAGAAATAAATAACTAAACAAGATTTTACAACCCTTACACTCTCTTTTTTATGCACGGGCATTATAACAGTAATAAAAGATGACAGTTTTACACACTCACATCAATCAGGAGGGAAAGGGAAAGAAAAGGCAATAAATCTCTTCCTCCTCAATCCGATAAATTGCACAATTAGAACTACAAGCATCTCATTCGTTTCCTGTTATTCGCAATCTAATTAATTCTAACATTACATCGGTATCGAGATGAATCCAACAATTAATAAAAATCAAACAATCATGAAAGTAAATTAAATAAATAAATAAAAAAAGACATGACATTTAAAAAAAAAGAATAAATAGGAAGGGGAAAAAAAATAATTCATCTTACTACCTAAGGCATAAATAAGTGTTCTTAGCATTTGTTCTTCCACCTTCGACGACAGGAATGTACCGCAGGAGAAATTTTCATTTTTACCAATTGTCGTACAAATGAAACATTTGTTTGTTTTTTTTTTCTTGCGGTAAAAAATGCTCGGAAGCTGTTCGCAATTAGTTTGTGGGTGGCGGACTCATTGCGAACAGGTTCCAAAATTGGATGAATGACTGCAGGGTTTCCCTGTTTGGGCCCACCCTAAAATCGGTTGACAACTTGAGTTAACGAGGCTAATGGGAGCGCCCGTATTGTAAGACTGACAATGGACACAATGGGAAGGGAGCGGCTTCTTGAAATTCTTGGGCATCTTCTTGTCCGACACGGTGGCAATTACACGCTTCCTAGCCATTGGTCAAAACACTGACCGCAAAAAACGCCCGTCGAAAATAGTACACAGGCACCCTTACAAAACTCGTTCCCCCCGTTGTGACGCAGTGAAATCTTCGGCCTCCCATTGGCCCGTTTTTCCTATCCGAACACATTATATAACAGTCAATTTCCTGCGTTTCAAATATTTTTTTCGTACCGTTCTCAACTCTCAAAAGCTTAATCATGTCTGGCCGTGGTAAAGGAGGCAAAGTTAAGGGGAAAAAGTAAGACTCGATCCAGTCGTGCTGGTCTTCAATTCCCCTTGGTCGTATCCATCGTCTTCCGAAAGGAAATTACGCGGAGCGAGTCGGAGCAGGAGCTCCCGTCTACCCCGCAGCCGTTCTGGAATACTTAGCGCTGAAGTACTGGGGTTGGCAGGAACGCTGCTAGGGATAAAAAAGACCAGGATCATCCCCAGACATCTTCAGCTCGCTATCCGTAACGACGAGGAATTGAACAACTTCTTTCCGGGTGACCATCGCTCAAGGTGGTGTACGCCAAACATTCAAGCTGTCTTACTTCCCAAGAAAACCGAAAAAAAGCTTAAGGACAATCATGTAAAAGTAAAGAAAAAAAGGGCCCCTTCTCAGGGCCAAAAACATAAAAGGAGAAAAAATATTTTTATTTTAACGATACAAGAACATTTCTATAAATTTTCTGAACATTTTATTCGCCCCTGACGGTTTCTCCCCGCACTGCAAACACCCTGAATGCTGAACAGCCCCGGAGGCATTCGAGTTCAACACTGACATTTCGACCAGCTGACCGATAAACCCCTGAACAGGTTATTCAACTTTTTAAAATTTTACGGACAGGCCATAAAACTCTCCGACTCGTGCTTCCGCCTGGTGGGGAAATTTGACTTCAAAACGCGGGAAACAGAGAAAGGAAACGATACAAAATGTAAACAACACTACTAGAAGAAATTTTTAAACATGTGTTCTTTTTATAATGAGATGGGGAAATGAATACATATATTTTTTTTCCCTTTTGTATAATATAGGACAATTCATATAACATGTGAAATGCATACTTAAAATATAAACATAATAAGGTTAAGTATTATTTCAAAAATGTTTAAAAAATACTACACAATTCTAAAAAATTTGTCAAGTACGCAAGGAAATGGGTAATTATGACAGGAAAACTGACGCCACACAACATATTATTGATGTTTAATGATGTTCAGTATGAATACATCGCATTTAGTGTGATCACTTCTTTGGCCCCGAGAAGGGCCTTTTTTTTTTCCCCTCCTAGCTTTGACTTACGCATTCACCTCGGATTCTTCAGCTAGTTGAATGTCTTTGGCATGATGGTTACTCTCTTGGCGTGGATAGCCACAAGTTGGTGTCTTCGAATAAACCGACCAAGTAGGCTTGGGTAGCTTCCTGCAGAAGCCGACGGGAGAGCTCTGGAATCGAAGATCGGTTTTGAAATCCTGAGCGATTTCTCTCCCAACCTCTGGAAAGGCAGTTTACGGATCAACAGCTCGGTGGATTTCTGGTAACGACGGATTTCTCTCAAAGCTACTGTTCCGGGCCTGTAACGATGAGGCTTCTTGACACCACCGGTAGCAGGGGCGCTCTTACGAGCAGCCTTGGTGGCCAACTGCTTCCTGGGGGCTTTACCCCCGGTACTTTTTCGAGCGGTTTGCTTGGTACGTGCCATAGTGAAGTGAAAAGTGAAAAATGTTTGCGCCGTCGGTTTCAGGCTTTTATACCCGCGTGAGGGTAGAAGAGGTGTGGTGGGACACTTGAACATCCAATCAGAATTCGCGAAGGTAAAAACAGTGGGCGGAGCTACGAGATAATAATGCTCAAATGTGTTCAGGGAGTAAAGTTATTTCGATTTCGAACCTGAGCTACATAGACATGTCCGAAGAAACCGCTGCCGTTTCCGCAACGCCTGCCCCGCGCCGCCTAAGAAGAAGGCAAAGAGCGCAGCCAGCAAGCCAAAAATGCTGCTCCTTCCCACCCTAAAGTTTCGAGATGGTCATCTCAGCCATCACGACTTTTTAAAGAAGCGCGGAGGATCTTCCCTCGTCGCTATCAAGAAGCACATCGGAAGTCAACACAAAGTCGACTGGATCGTCTCACTCCCTTCATCAAAAGTACCTGAAAACGCCGTCGTTTCCGGAACTCTAGTACAAAAAACCCAAAGGGAAAAGGAGCAAACGGATCCTTCAAACTGAGCGCATCCGGCCAAAAAAAGAATGAGCCCAAAAACCGCCAAGAAGGTCAAAAGGTGAGTGCTCTCGGTTAAAAAGCAAAAGGGTCCCGCAAAGAAACCGCCAACCTAAAGCGAAAGCAGAAAAAAAGAAGCCAGCTGCTAAGAAAGTCGCAAAACCCAAGACTCCTAAAAAAGCAGCGAAAGCCACAAAACCCAAAGCTCCCAAGCCCAAGAAGTTGAAAACTCCTAAAAAGGCTGCCCCTAAAAAGACGGCTAAAAAGTAAGCGGATAAAGGACTCTCTTGAATTAAAAAGGCTCTTTTCAGAGCCACAAATATGCAAAAACAGAAGGAAATAGCTCAAATTACTGACAATCTTATTAATGTCGGAGTATGAATAATGACCAAGGCTGATGCCTAAGACCCTAGTAACCTAAAAAGAAGGTAAAAGTGACGAGGGGAAGGAAGCCGAGTTCACAAAGAGCGGAAAAGTGACGAGGATGTCACCCCAGCTTGCTACAGACTCTCCACAGAAGAGTTATGTGTTTTCCTACGAACGATTAACACGTATCGGCCACACTGCGCCTATTTCTAGGAAAATTTCAGTCAAGAGAACAAGACAGATTGCTTAAAACGATCGAATTTGTCACACACATTCATTGCAATATTGTGAAGAACCATGCTTACATTAACAAATCATTGCAACAGGATGACGGAAAATTAGCAAAAAAATGTGTACTTAACGTGTATAAATACAAGATGCAAACACGCACACTGCAAACACCAGTGGCGCGCACACACAGAAATTTTCAGGGGGCATAGGTCGAAAGAAGTCCACTATTATCTTATCAAGCTCCAACCAACACGCCGCCCAACATATTCTTTTGATTTTCGGGTACAAAAAGTAATAATAAATATTAACTACTGAATAAATAATTAGCATTAATTAATTACATAAATTTCTAATAAAAAAATACTAAATTTCATTTTAAATGTGCTGTATACATAGGTTTATAATCAATCGAAAGAAATAGAGAGGGGGGTTCCGACGACCGAACCCCGTCTTGTGCGCGACACTATAAACAACACTAATACACAATATGAAATAAAACTATACCAAAACATAAAACACGGGGATAATTCCGTGCAGTTGTAAGATGAACACCATTTCTCTATTGAAAGATGCAATCATTCATTTTACATCTGCACAGACACAAAAATAAAACAACACTACAATTAAATACAAACATTACACAAAATTCCGTGCAGGGTTGTAAGACGAACGTTACTTCTTTTAATAAGAGAAGTAATCCTTCATTTTACATCTATGCATCTATTACATTACATAATTACCACTACTAAATATAAATACTTAACACATGTGGAAAGAAGATTTCTTTCTTGCCATTGACAGAACCGATAATCCTCTTCTACGAAGCACATTCCCGACTAACAATTAGCAATCGTTTTGACTTGGGCGGGAAAGCTGTGGCTAACAATTAGTGACACTTTGACACTTGACTGGGAGCTGGAATCTTGTCAGTAACAGTTAGTGAGACATTCCGATCGAATATAAACGAAGAGTGACCAATCAGCTGAGTCGGACGACCCCTTATGACCCCAACCCCGCCCATTTCGTCAACAGTGCAGTTAGTTAGTTAGTTAGTTAGCAAAGAATTACAAATATGTCAGGGAGTGTCACTTCACAAAAAAACAGCGGAAACCGAATGAATTTTTTTCAACTCCCCATAAATAAAGCATTACTCCTCCACATTCAAATGCAAATTCACTTAATTTTTAGTATAAGTAAAATAAATTAAAAGGTTTTTTTAAGCTTCTATGCATTATTTAAAGGTAAGTGTTCACTTTCTATTACAAGCATGAAAAGAACATTTTTGAAAATTCTACTCATAGTATAATTTTGCGGAACAAATTAATAAACACTAAACAAATGTACATCTTAAATAGAGATGCTTAACATCATTCTTCGGAAAACTAAATTAGAAGGACAAATAACCGATATATTACTATTTCTTCACGTTTTTGGCCCGAAAAGGGCCTTTTTTCCTAAAACCGAACTGAAAATTTTTTTTAACCGCCGAAACCGTAAAGGGTACTTTCCCTGTCTCTTAAGAGCATAGACGACGTCCATGGCAGTTCGGTTTTCCCTCTTGGCTTTCCCCGGTAAAAGTGACATCTCGATCACGTTTTCAAGAAAACTTTCAACACGCCACGAGTTTCTTCGTAAATCAGACCGGAGAATACGTTTCACTCCTCCACGTCTCCAAACGTGATCGCAGGCTTCGTGATACCCTGGATGTTATCACAGCACTTTACGATGCCTCTGGCACCACCTTTCCTAATCCTTTGCCTCCTTTACCACGTCCGGACATATCTGCGTGTTTTGTAGAGAAATGATTCCAAATTTTAATTAGAGTTTAGATTCAGTCTTGGGGGAAAAGGGTCAAAACGACCCTCCTTCCCCTATCCTGGATAACATGGACCTTGGTGGGGACATGACTTAATCTTCCTGGTAGAGGCTAATCTGATTGGCTGGGGGAAAGGACTCGGGTGACATCACGGTCTGGCGACCCCTCCTGGTTCGGCAGTGAAGAATTGATTTATGTTGTGGAACTGACATGTGGTAGATGGAGCCACGTATTTGATGGGTGAAGCAAGTGAGAATTAACCTCTGTTTGGCTCCCTGAGAAAAATTTAAATATTAAAGAGGGGGGGCCCCGGGGGTGCAGCAGAAAGAATTTAAAAAATAGAAAAATAAACATAGAACTGATGAAATAAAAACATAAAATTTAAGTATTTTGGTTCATTCACTATTTGTGAATGAACAAGAAAAAGTTATGGGGGGTTATACGAGTCAGGAGAATTCTCCTTGGCCTTTGATTTTATATCCAGGTTATAGTTTTGGGTGTCAACAAGATTTAAGGATTGGTGAATTGAAAATCGTTAAAAATTTCCTGGCGAGATTTTGAATGTATAATTTAAAAGGAGGGATTTTTATGTCCCTATAAATTAATGAATTTCTAACATATCTGCCAGGTCTGACTATGGATCTGATGAGAGAATTTTGAGCTATTTCAAGAATTTTAATATTGGAATCTGCTGCATAGCCCCACACAGGGGCGGCGTAACTAAGTATGGGCCGCAAGACGGCAGTGTAGAGAAGTACCTTATTTGAGATAGTCATTTCAGAATTCCGGTTTATTAGGGGGTAAATTAATCTAAGCGCGCACCGGAATTTATTTCGTGCGTGTAAGATGTGTTGTTTCCAGATGAGCTTTTGGTCCAACATGACGCCTAAATACTTAGTACTCTGAGACCAGTGAAGTTGGGTAGAGTAAAGTGTGGGTGGAGTGCATGATTTTCTCCTCCTGGTGAAAAGAACAGCAACGGTTTTGTCAACATTAATTTTTATTTTCCAGTCATTAAAAAATTTTTCCAGGAGAGAGAGATGCCTGTTTAACGCGAGAGTGATGGTGTTGTGATTTTTAAAACAGGCAGTGATACAGGTGTCATCTGCGTAGAGGTTTAACATAGTTTGTGGGTGTGTTGGCATGTCGTTGATGTATAGATTGAATAAAATTGGCCCTAATAAGGAACCTTGCGGGCAGCCGATGTTTATGTAATGAGTGTCTGAGAGGGTGTTGTTGACTCTGACCTGATAATATCTATTGACGAGATAAGAGTTTATAATATGAATGAGAGAGGGAGGGAAGTTATAATTGATCAGTTTGTAAATAAGCCCACTGATCCAGACACGATCGAAAGCTTTCTGAATATCCAGGAAGACAGCTCCGGTGGATCTGCCCCTCTGAAATCCAGAAGAGATTTTTTCTGTAATCCTTAGCAGTGGGTGATTAGTCGAAAGTTTTTTAGTGAAGCCATATTGATTAGGGTTAATAATACTAGAGTCAGAGAGGAAAGTATGGATCCTATTTAGAATAATATGCTCAGCAATCTTGCTGAGCGAAGACAAGAGGGAAATTGGACGAAAACTATGAGGGAGATTACTTGGTTTACCAGGTTTTTTAATTGGAAAAATAATTGCAGTTTTCCATTTTACTGGAAAATGCCTAAGAAATAGGATCCTGTTAATTAGATAAGTTAAGATTATTAAAGCTTTTAGAGAAAAATTTCGAATCATTTTATTAGTGACGTTATCTTTGCCTGGAGTTTTTCTAACTTTTAACTTACTAATGTAAGAAAAAACTTCGTCTGGGTCAGTAGGAGGGATGGGGGAGGAGGGAGAAAGAGAGAAAAAATTTTCCAAGGTATTCGTAATGTCAGAGTCAATCGTGGAGTTGTAGTCATTTGGCCTGGTGTTTTGTGTAAAGTTATCTTTAAGTGTGATAGCAATCGCGTTGGCTTTCTGTTCATCAGTTATTGCGATGCCAGATGTGGTGTTTAGTGCAGGAATATCAACGCGTTTGTGTTTGTAAAGTCTTTGTATATTCCAGAAACTGTTGTCTTGTGTGTTGAGAGCTAAAAGTTTGTTTTTCCATGTTTCCTGTGAGTGTTTCTTGAGCTCTCTTTTAATTTTAGCTTGCAGTCTGTTGGTTTCAGTTTTGTATGCAGGATTTAAAGTGTTTTGAAAGAGTTTACGTGCGCGATTTTTAAGAAAAATTAAGTCTTTGATGTGATTTGGGGTGTAGGCGTGTTGAGTGGCTGTGATTGGCTTAGAGGAATCCGAGTGGGCGGAGCAAATGGCTTCAGTGAACTCAGCTATTTTATTTTCGAGAGTATTGGGGTTTTTGATGCTTGCATAATTTTCTAAACGGATATTTTTATTTAAACATTTTTTAAAGGAATGCCAACAGGTGGTAATTGCTCTAGGATTGTCTTGATGGATAGGGGTGGAGAAAGAGAAATTTAATAAAACAGGGTTATGATCGGATGAAAGTTCGGGGAGGGAAGTTATAGAGTACGGAAAGTTAAAATTATTGACTAAGGCTATGTCTAGGGTATTTTGGGAGTTATAGCCGTAACGAGTGGGGGTATCGGGAAAAATAATTTCAAAGTTAACGAGATCACAAAAATTTTTAAGTTGGGTACCTCTGGTAGAGTTATTTGAGCAATTCCACGTATTGTGTGTAGCGTTGAAATCGCCAAAAATCACACAATGGCTGTTGACTTGAAGAATGGTTTCAAAATCAAGCGTAAAGAGTAATTTATCGGAATGATGGGGGACATAAATAGAAGTAATGCTGACAGGGTCAAAGTTAGGGGGATTTATGGTGACCGTTGTCGCTTCGACATGATAGAGATTCGGAACAGGGGTATTAAAGTGGGGAATAGATTTTTTAATAAGGATGAGGGTGCCACCGGAAGCTTGCCCCTCCGCAACTCGGTCATTTCTGTAACACTTGTAATTTGCAATGCTAAAATTGTGTGTTGGTCTCAGATGTGTTTCCTGCAGTAATATAGCGTCGGGGGCGTACTTCTCTACGAAGATTCTAAATTCTTGAATTTTATTTAGAATGCCGTTTGCATTCCAAGAAACCAGACTTAGGCCAATCAAGGGTCGACTAATCATCGTAATTTTCGAAGATAGCCTCTACTAGGGCGCACAATTCTCTTTTTTTAGCGTCCTTACTTTTATTTTTATTGATTTTGTTATGTTGGGGAGGTGGGGCAGCAAAGTTCATCGCATTAATTTGCACTGTGAGAGCAGTTAGGGCTTGAATGATTCCCTGTAAAGATTGGGTGATTAAATTAGCCGGGTTATTAGCAGAATTTGGAATAAGAGGTATCTGAGGGGGGGAGATAGTAATACTATTGGCCTGAGTCTGGGAGGAACCGGCGGAATTTCCACTGTTACCTGTCGCCATCTGTTGAGAGGAATGTGAATTAGAGTTGGTAGTATTAGTTTTCAGGGCGTTTGCATAAGAAATATTGGGACGAACAATACTATTGACTACGTTAGAGTAAGTATTTTTAGCATTAGGGTTATTTGCGCCATTTTTGGGCTTAGGGAATTGGGGGCATTTAGCATAATTGGCCATATGGCCGTAGACTTGGCAGTTAATGCAATACATATTATCTACCCTTTTAATTTCACATTCCTTGGTTTGGTGGTTGAGACCGCATTTAAGACATCTGGGCTTATGGTGACAATTTTCGGCAGTATGGTTGAACTTGTTGCATGAGTAGCATTGGGTAACACCCTTGCTCTCATACCCGTCTACTCTTACAGAAAGATAACATAATTTACTTAAGTCAAAAATTTTGGAGTTAAAAAGATTACGGGGGAGGGTAACTAGGAAAATGGGGAGGGGTTGTTTGGTGATACGACCGGTGAGTTGTGAAACTCTTTCGATCGTAAAACCAAGCTCTACAAGTTCTTCATGAATATTAATTATGGGGGTATCACGGGGCAGGCCTTTGATAACTATTTTAATGGGGCGATCAGCTTTAGCGGGGATGACATGGAACTCATAGTCGAGTTCCTCTAAGTAGTGGATTAAATTACGCTGTTGTTCAAAAGTGTCCGTGTAAAGCTTCAGGTATTCACCTGTAAGCTTACCACGGACAAAAGGCATTTTATCAGTAATTATTTTCATTTGGGTGATATAGTTAAGTTGTACTTTAAGCATTACTGGGGAAGATTCTTAGCCAGGTTGCTGGGGTTGGGTAGATTTTTTCGGGGAAGCGGTGGTCTCAGTGGAAATCCTAGTCGGCTCGATAACAAGATTTTTAAATTTATTTCTTAGGTCGATGTTAAATTTTTGGCACAGGAGTAGCACAGCTTGCAGTTTCAATTAACTTTACTAGTCGGCGGCGTGATAAAGCCGTCGTCGTCGGTATCCTTTCTTTTAAGAGTTTTTGATGGCACAGAAATTGAGTCATTTTCATTTAAGGTAATTTGAGATATTACTGAATTCTTTGAGGGAGCTAAGAATTATTATTATGATGAGGGCAGCCAGATAAATCACAGACAGAGAGTTAAACTCACTTACCGCTAGATTTAGAAGAGTTGTAGTCCTGAAGTTCAGTCTGGTTTCACTACGTAGGGGTCATTTCTCTCAACTGTGCCGAATCTCCTTATCGATTCCAGAGGGTTTCAAGTCCTTGAGCCAGAAGGTGAATTTCTGGATTTCAGCATTTAGAAGAATCCTTCTCTGGCATTGAGAAGAAAGACAGGACGGGAGTTAGCGAGGGGGCCTTGAGAGTTCAGGATTCCATGATGCCAGCGTTGTCTAAAGTCATGTCCATGGTCAAAGTCAGGAAATCAATCGAAATTAGTAAGTAGGAATGAAATAAATCTGCACTGGATGTCGCCCTACACTAAAAGCTCTGATAAGAGCTATAGGACGACAGGCTCAATTGCCTCCAATAGACTAATTTGCAATTTGAAGTAGAACACGAGGTGTAGGTACGGAGCAGGTCTCTCACACGACCTCACTTTAGAATAGAAAAAACAGAAAGAAGAGTTGCAAGTAAGAGATTTGATTTTATATATATTTATTGTTTTATTTCTTAAACTGGTAGACATTTTGTAATGCATGATGTATAAATTTGATGATATTATTAATGATAATATTTATGTATTTCACATGATAAATAATGAAAATTTTTAAATATGATTTTTACTGAATTTTTTTATAAAAAGGAATCAAAAGGGACCGAAAACAAAAAGAAATGTACAGTGATGGCCAAAATTGTAGACTAAAAAATTTTAAATTATGTTTTGAAGTTTGTGTGCTTATAGAAAATTTTACATTGCACAAAATGCTAAGTATTTTATATCATTTTAAAGGGAATTTAATATTGAATTCAATAAAAAAAAGAAAATTCAAGTATTTGCAAAGCAAAAAGAGTTATGCTGCGATAACTGTCGATATACATTGGATACTGATGACAGCAGTGAGTTGTCAGATCTTAGTCAGGTTGCGTTTATTCTTTATACAGCTTCACATCGATGTTTCATTGAGCTGAAAATAGTTTGACGCTCTTCCTTCATTATTACATGATGCCAGGAAACAATTATATCATCAATTAGTTCCTTTTTATTTCATGGGTACCTCATTTGGACAAGAGTTTCAAATGGTGCCGCAAGTTTTCGATAGGATTGAGGTCAGGACTGTTTCCTGACCAGGATAACAATGGTATTTAGTCGAGAAGCAATGACATCAAATAAAAGAGTAGATTGGACGCATATGTGAAGAGAAAGTGGTATTTCCTCTGTTAAAATTACATAATAGGAGGGAGGGGGTATTTCAGTGACTACATCTACAGACTGAACGTTTTGTTTAAGATGTCAGTAGACAAATTCAATAAAAAAAAGACAGAAAAAGGTGCACCACATCTGTTGATGACAGAAGGATAAAAATATTATGTTTCAGAGATAAAAGAATTTCATAGACATCCATCAGAAGTGATCTGAGTGTGATGCTGGTATTTCTATCAGTTCAAAAACAACCAGGAGTAGATTAGCAGTTGTAAGACTGAAAAGTAGAATTCCTCGAAAAAAGCCCTGTCTAAATTTACAGCAGTACTAAAGGGGACTACCGTGGGCAATGGAACACATTAATTCGGCAAATAATTATTTTTCACGAGTTATATGGAGGGAGGAAACTAAAATATCGTTTTTCAGTAGTGATAGCCTAAAATATGTAAGACGTAGAAACCAGAAACGCTTTACATCCTGACTGCGTCCACAGGCAACTGTGAAGTATTCACATAGTTTTATTATTTAGTCATGCACACACATATCAGCAGATAATATTGGTCACCTTCATATCATCGATGGAACACTGAATGTCGTAAAATACATTGACACCATTCTAGAACTCAAACGTCTTCCTTCCTTCAGGGATCTATTTACCAACAATGCTTCATTTATTTTTCAGCAAGATTCTACTCCTTGTCACACAGTAAAGTAATTGAAATACTGGTACCGTTCTAAGATCATTGCGTTGTTGTGCTGGCTAGGAAACAGTCCTGACCTCGATCCGATCGAAAACTTGCGGCACCGTTTGAAACTCTTGTCCGAATGAGGTACCCATGAAATAAAAGGAACTAGTGAGGATATAATTGTTTTCCTGGCATCATGTGTAATAATGCAGGAAAAGCTTCAAATATTTCATCTCAATTAAACATCGATGTGAAGCTGTAATAAAGAATAAACGCAACCTGACTAAGATCTGACAACGCACTGCTATCATCAGTATCCAATGTATATCGACAGTTATCGCAGCATAACTCTTTTTGCTTTGCAAATATTTGAATTTTCTTTTTTTTTATTGAATTCAGTATTTAATTCTCTTTAACATGATATAAAATACTTAGCATTTTTGTGCAGCTTACAATTTTCTATTAGCATACAAACATAAAAAACATAATTTTAAAAAGTGTCCACAATCTTGGCGACCATTGTAGAAGCCAAAATACACAGGTTGCTTAGTTACACATGAGACATTCAAAAATAGTTACATTGCCAAAAACAGAACGAAAAACTGTGACGTACTTAGTATTTAGAAAATACATTACATGAAATTGTTTCTCCATGATCTGAATTAATTCTACACTTTAGAAATGATTGACTTCTTAAAATATATGTAAGCATTTTTTTTTTTTCTGAAACAAAACTAGTGGAACATTTTCATTGTTTTATTTAAATATCTTTCTTAAAAATTGCAAAACTTTCTCTTGTTCATTAATTCATCGTATCATTTTCAATTAAAAATTATCATTAAAAACAAATGATATTATGTATGCACTAATATATTGACGAATTTTGCTAAATTAAAAGACGACGCCTATTCAAAAAATATCGCCAAATACTATTATCGTTATTATTAGTGTGTTCGAACATGCACATGCATTTTCCATTATTCACTGTATATCTGGCATTTGGCGACGTCTTTTGATTTGACGAAATTGATCGACTCTGTAGATTATAAGTACGAAAGATAATTTGAAGCTTTATAGTAAATATGATTTTGTTCCTATATTTTATTAAATAATCCGCCCCAAAATTGGATATTGGAGACGACTTCATTTTTAACAGGATAATGACGCCAAGCGCACTGCTCTCAATGTGAGCCCGCTGGTGTCTCTGCATATCTGTCCCCAACTTCTGAAAAACACCTCCTCCAATCACTTTTATTTAGCCCTGTAGAACATATTTGGTCAGGTGATTTTTAAAAGGCATGACATATAAACACATAATGTAGTAAAACAATAATAATCCTGACACGGAGGAAAATCGATGCAGAAATTACGAAAACTGATGAAATCTATACCAAGACGTTTAAAAGTTGTTATGGACACTAAAGATATCCTATTAAGTACTAAATTAAGAAAAGAAATACAATATTTATAGCTATGTTGAGATTTTTGTAAAGTGTACGAAGACTTTTGTGGCGTAATTTTTTAGAAGCAGCGCTATGATTATTAATTTTTAAAAATAATAGTTATACTATTTTTAAAAAATTAATTATATAAAGACGTCATTTTATATTAAAAACAAAAGTTGTGGATATTATAAAAAAAATAACAATTTCGAAATATTAATTTTATTAGCAAGAAAACACATTAAATTTACATAGGAAATTGCAAGTGTACGAACACTTCAGTAAGCAAATTTCCGAAACCATTTTATTGAAATTTCGTTTTTGCTTCTAATGATGAATTTTGAACGAACATTTAATAACGAATTCTGAAAACGACTGTTCTGTTTCCAAAAAAGTATTTTTTGAATGAGGAGTACAATATAATTCTTATCTTTAATTGTGTGTGTTTTATTATTCTTTTTTTACAGCTGTTGTATTCTTATACTTATTATATTCTTATTATTGCATTTATAGTTATTGAAGTCTTAAAAAAAGAGTGATTGTGCAAATGATTCTGATCATTCTTTTTTTTAATCAAATACTGAGATTTCTTAAAATTAATTTAAAATTGAAGAGTATAGATAGATTACTACAAGAAAATAATTTTGGCTCATGTGTTCAGAGATTCCGGGCACTTGAACAAAATTATCTCTCTTTATCCTTTGAATGTACGAAGCAATCATTTTCAATTTAAAATTTTCATTCCCGCAGTATATATAAGAAAGAAATGTAATTTTCTGGGAAAGTGATTTCCGATGTTGTGTTATGTTAAATAAGAACTCAAGGTAATAATATTGGATATATATAAAAAATATACCTTGGTTACAATAGGAGACTCCATGTAATATAATATACTGGATTTCTATAATTTATTACGAAGTAATTCTAAGGAATTAATTAATTAGTAATCAAACTATATTATATAAAGTATTAAATACAATTATTTGCAAATATAATAAGAAAATAAAAAATCAACACACAGCCAATTATAATGTAATTATGGTATTGTATAATTTATCACTATATTGATCATACTTCGATCATTCTAGTAATAATTTATTATTTTATATATAAGTTATCTTATATATAAATTTGAATGTTATTATAAAACTTATAGAAATCCACACACCATTGATATATCACATCGTTCTAAAAATTTTTGCTTATAGTTTCGCTGATGTTTTCAAAGGAACAGTAAGCATAATTTTTAACAAAAATTTCAAATTTATTTTTGGTGGATTTTTTTTCTAATATATATATATATATATATATATATATATATATATATATATACAGGGGAGGAAAAACTTCCCTGTTTCAAAAGAGCAGTTACAAACAAAACAAGTTGCAGAGAAAAGTCTTTTTATTTGTGAACATTAAAGCTGATATTTACATTGAGTGGTCTTAAAAATTATCTCCACTAAATGACGTCCTCCAATGGTAACACACATTCACGAAGTCTTTCCGTAAGTGGTCCATAGTTTAGTTTATCTCCTTCGAAAAATACGGACCCCGCTCACCAAATTCAGCAACAACACATCAAACTGTCACACACTAGGACATTGGGAAGCGGTCGTTGGTGAAAGCAGCTAGCTGCTGTCAGTAAGAGAAAATTTTGTTTTATTTACAGTGCCTGACTAGTGGAAGTGGGCCTCATCAGACAAAATCAAAAACAGCGCCAGGGAATGTTCTGAAGAACTTACGGGAAAGACTTAGTCAATGTATCACCATTAGGAATACCATTTTAGGGGGCATAATTTTAAAACAGTAAAACAAAAATGGCATCGTATTTTATTGACTACGTAAAACTTACATCTGTATCTTGTTTGTGCTAATGCCTTTTAAAATAGGGAAGTTTTTTTGCCCCGCTGTATATATACAGTGATTATTGTACCAAACTGTAGGAAGTGTTGTTTCTATAAGAGCTGATGCGCGTAAAACATGTTAAGATTTAAAGCTCTGATGCTAAAGTGGTTTGAAAATTAAGAGAATAGGATGCCAACTCAGATGTCGTCTTCGTGTCATTCGACCGAGGCTCAAAATTTTGAGGTCCATATTTGTCAGCCTTCGCATTTCTTCTAAGTGCGACATTAATAATCCACCGATTGGTGAAAGCACTATTAGATTGTGGTTTGAGTTATTTCCTGGTGAAAACTTTTTTCTTATCATCTGCGGTAAAAATGCTAAATTAGTGGCCACGATAGCCTAGTGATCATGGTCCTGAACTCGTGGCTGGAGTAATATGAGTTCGAGCCCTGGTGCAACTGAAATCCCACCGTGTACAGACGGCTGATTCACGATAAATCTGTCGAGCTCAAATCCTCCCATTGGCGTGGTGTAGTAATTAGGAGAGGAGATTGCCAGCTCAGGTATCGTCCTCATCACTTGACCGAGGTTCAAAATTAAGGGGTCCGTTGCCAGTAGCTCTCATTGATCTTAATAGGGCGACGTTAATATTCAATCCCTCACTCCCGAACTTTTGAAAAGCAAAGTGCCAATTCAAATACCAACCTGGTCAATATATCTCAGTAAATATTGCCTCTGTTGTCAATAAAATATTATTAAATGAAACTGGCAACTTTGTTTTAAACTAATAACTGTGAGATTAAGTTGTAAAAGTAAGTTTTTATATAAGAAAACACTTTTAACACTTGGAATGAAATTCAGAGCAACAATTTCGTTTGAGCCTTGAAATAAAAAAACTCGTTTTTTCAATATAAAGATGATGCAACCATGTTATTGGGATGATATGAAAAATCTGGATGAACTAGGCTTGGATCAAAACAAACTTGGAAAAAGGTAAGAAAAATTGTTTCGAGTCTTTTTCTTTCATGTTATAAAAATTCATGTTTCATGTTCATGTGTTAGGCTAAAAGTGTAGGAATAGATTGATTAACTTGGATTTGGCGATTTTATATAGGAATTATTTATTAGATTTTTATCTAATTAGCTTTCTTTCTTTTAGGTAAACTTTCATTTAACACATCAGAAGGTCCATTCCCTCAGGAAAAAACTGAAGAAATTTCTGAAAAAAAAGAAAGCCAATTTAATACGACGAATCATTCAAGCAGCTTGCTTTTGCTCCAAAGAAAGGTAAAATATGTTACAAAAACAATTATGATTGATAAATTCGGGATTGGCGATGAGCATCATTTTGGCGATTTCCTGTTTTTTCTGGCTTTATAATGCAACAATTGAAAAAGTGTTTTGTCATCTAATTATAAACTTTGAAAGATAAGTTTCAATTCAAAAAGTAATCAAATAAAAACAATAGTATTTAATTTAAAGTTTTGCTTCTTATGAAATTTAGAAATATATTGCATAAAAAACATAAATAATAAAGTCTTCTTAAAACCTTATATTTTTGGGAGTAAAAGGAAATCAGAGAAAAATTAGCTTTCCAAATAGAACTGCCAAATTTCAATGAGAAAAGTGTTTAAAATGAAATAAGAATTACTCTCTCTCCCTGAAAATTATAGAGAAGTGCATTATATTGATATTTATATAAATAAATTGTTCTTATAAAACTACGATATAATTATTTCTGAACCCTACGATTTGGCGCTTTTTTTCTTAGCTTATTTAGTCGACATTACATGTCATCAATTTTTTTTACCTCACAAAAATTATTCGAATGTCTTGAGTTGGATCCCATTTTAGCTCACGCCTTTATTTATCGCCACTTTGGCGAACTAGTAACCTCATATTGGATAGATAGCCAATGCAGAAAAAAGGAGCTGGCGCTATTTGGCACAACTGGTTTTTCTAAGGTGTAGGCTAAAATAGGATTTTGCCATACCTTGCTATCTCATTCTAATATTAAAATTGGGTGATATTCTGGCTTAGCCCCCTCCATTTCCAACCCTCCATTCAATGGGGAAAATGGATGGATGGGTAACAGCGTTATTCTTCTGTATTCGACTTTAGAGTTCGGTCCTAATAGTTTCAATGGTAGTTTGCAAAGTTGGCGATAAATAAATGTGCGTATATGAAACGTAGCACCTGGTTGCTAATTCAGCGCGTAGGACACATTGGAAATCGGGGTTGCCAACTTGGTGAGTTAATCGAGTTGGCGATTGTTGCGATAATACGTAAATACCCGGGTTTTGAGGCTATTGTGAAACAATGCACAAGTTTGTAAGGTACTTGCATTTTAGTGTCACCGCAGCCAAATTGGCATTTTCTATATATAAAACACGTTAGAATCTTCGTTGTTTTGATGTCAAGATACGATTAACATGGCGCCAATTTGGCTGCAGTGAAGCGTACCATTTATAAGTTTTTTGAAAATTATAAATGATATGTAACTACCATTTATAATTTTCAAAAAAAATTCGTATACAGAATCTAACAAATTACTATATAATTTTTTTATATGACCAAAAATGGGATGTTTAAATACATTTAAAAATGATAATAACTCTTTGAATTGCCTTATTTGAATGAGGGCTTATTAGTGAAGTAATGTGTACGCCTTTGGTAATACATAATTTATTTTTTACATTTTTTTTGGTTTATAATACATTACATAATGGACATTTTGGGTCACATTTATGGCTATATTTTTTAATCAGAGGAGCTGACTAAATTTCTGATCATCATCTGAAACAAACAACGAAACAAATTACTAAGTAAATGGAATTTATTTGGTTTATCTGATCCTATTTTTTAAAAAAATATTCTTCCGCTGTTATTTTGATTAGAAAATGAAATGGGGACCCTTAAAATATGAATTAGAAAATAAAAGTGAAAAATCATATTTAAAAAAAAATATTGAATTATGCAAATATAATTTGTAGGAATTTGTTTTTAACATTCATTTTTTCAAGATTCGGTAAAAACTAAGATGGTGTCCACTTAAGAGACTTTTTGTTCTCTCGTCAACTTTACTTTAAAAGAATCCCTAAAATACACTGATTTCAGGTAATTGGATTTATGAATTTCATATGAAAAAGATAAAAAATTAAATATAGCGTAATTGAGAATTAACTATTTCATTTGAAAAAAAAGCACCATGATTTTATTTGATTTTTTTATCACCGTCACATTTTGACGGCTGTTGCCAGCAGACCTGGAAATTTTGAACCTCGGTCAAATGACGAGGATGACGCCTGAACCAGAACTTCTCATTCCAATCATCCACACCTTACCAATGTGGGGACTTTGATCTCGACAGATTTAACAAACATATCAATTTTTTTTGCACTACGGATCTTCAGTGACAGCAGGACTCGAACTCATGACCATCCCCACACTGCAGTCAAATGAAACACCATGAAAATGACTGTTTTTATTTAAATTAAACAAGAGTAAAGTTGATACACACGTAATGAAATGATTAAAAATACAAAGCATTAGAATCCATCAATAGCTGGTAATTACATGTGTGAATGTTAAAATTCATTAGATATATATAGAGAGTCTATATATTAGATCCATATATGGAGTAACCCACTCCCACCCGATCAGCGATTTATGCTTTGATATGTTGATGTAAAGAGCGATAAAGATCCTGATCTCATCTTTCAATACATTTTGCGTTCATTCGTCAACTTTTGCTCTATATCTGCGACATTTTGAGGGGGCTGCGGTAGCCGAGTGGTCAAGGTATCGGATCATGGCAGGTATGTCATGAGTTCGATCCCAGTACCACTAAAGACCCTCCGTGTAGGGCAGCGATGCACGCGTTAAATCTGTCGGAGCTGAAACGCCCTCCCTTTGGTGTGGTAGTTGGAGAGGGATGCCAGCTCAGGTGTAGTCCACGTCACTTGACCATGGTTCAAAATTACGTGGTCCTTCGCCAAAAGCCCTCGTATAGTTGAGCAGTGTGACGTTAAAATTCACTCACTCCCTCGCGACATTTTGAGATGTCTGAAATTGGAAGCGAATTATATCGCATACATTTCGATTGGCGAAAGGTCTAGATTTTTCTTGCTGAGGAGGAGTATTAATAGCATAAAAGTAGTTCCCAGATATGCAGGAGGTAAAAGTCGCCACACATGAAAGGTATGAAGGAAACTTTCCTGGTGCTGCTTTGCTTAGAACAAGCAGTAGGAGAGATGAAGCTACTCACTGGACACTACTCAGTGGACATACTCGAGCTCAACGGCATGTGGCGGGTCTTAAAATTTACCCTCCTTGTCTGAATAGCAATATGACCCAAGCCGCTTCTGCCCACATCTTGACTTGTATTGGTTGCCATAAGCCAACTGCTCTCAAGTCCTACTATAGTTCTTCATTGTTTAAAAACGTATGGGTTCATGGACTTGATCTAGATGTTTCTGTCGATCAAGTGGGATAAGAAACAACAACGAACAGATATACAATCTGTATGGGGCCTAGTATTATCTTGTGAGTAAATGCCTCAAAGGATGAAGAGTGGATAACACAATTCCACCGCAGAATGTCATCAATACATATTTGAGCTATATTAAAGGGGTTTTTTTATGTTTGTTTTTGGCCTACCCGTAAAACAAAGGCTGATTGGGATACCAGCCGGAGCCCATCCACATATGGATTCAGTGGTCATCTGCTTTAAAATGGTTTCAATTCGTCGCTGAACACTAACTGAACTGGCAGCAATAATGATCTTTAACGACATTTTAGGTGACTCTGCAGATGTTGTGAAGTTAGACAGATGTCTTAAAAGCCCTGCTACAGCCAACGTCTATGAGATGAAGTTTGGTATGGAAGAGATATTAAGCACACGTTGGATTGCAGACGATGTTGTCGTTGCCATCGCAGGCCTGTCGCGCAATCATAAGATCTTGCTTCTCATTTATGTACCTTTTGGCCTTCCAGAGTCTTCACAATTGCGTACGTAGAAATTTGTGCTATAACCGAAGTTTGCATTCATCGGTTTTGTAAATGCAATCATTCACATACGTTCTCTTGTTATAAAGAATTTCGAGGGGAATTGGATTATTTTCAGAGATGTTTCATTTTTTTTTTTAAAGAATGTATTTTAAATACAAATATGAGGTTTTCTCAATATACGTATGTAAATAACGGTTTTCGAAAATATAATTAGCCCGTATTATGCATTTTTTTAATATTATATACCCTATATTACGTATGGAATATATAATAAATATTTGCTTTATTTACATGTACATATATATTATGCGTAACATTATTTTAATCACATTAGGTTTTTCAATCATGGTCAATACATATATTCAGAAACTATTTTAAGAGACTACCTACAAAAGAGCAAATTTCTTACTCATCTGATATATTCATGTTTCTTTTAAAATGTTTTAAATTTGAAAAAAAAAGGCTTAATTGGAATAATCACCAAATAATCTGGATCTCCTCAACTCTGTTCACAATAGTGTTTACTAAATGATCACTCGTAGACAATCCTATATACACTGTGCTGGCCACTAAAATGCAACACCCTGAAGGAAGCATGCAAATAACATGAAATTTACAACATGCATTAGCGGAGGTGAGATATGCAAATGATTAGAATTTCAGAGCAGACACACGTCACGCGTGCCTGTGGCGCCACCTCAAAGCGCTATTTAAGGCTTAGAGATTTCAAGTTCGGCAATTGTGTTTTTCTTGTGGTTTTTTTCAAAAATCGATTAAATATGTCTCGTAGAAACAGCGATCAACTTTTGATCAAGTATCCGAGTTCCACAGAAGAAGGATAGTGGCCTACCGAGATTGTGGATTATCTTTCAGGGAAATCAGTAGTCATGTTGGACGAAACCAAACAACTGTAATGCGGATATGTGACCTTTGGATGCAGGAGGATACGACGGACCGACGTGGTCGATCGCATCCACCTCAGTACACCACTTCACGCGTGAGGACAGGCAAATTGGGCGAATGGCCGTGACGGATCGCTCAGTCACATCACGAACCATAGCACTGCACATTGAGTCTGTAACGCATCATTCAGTGTCTGTGCGTACCATTCGACGCCGTTTACAGCAGAGTGGTCTGTCCGCAAGACGTCCATTGCTTGGTCTACCCTTGACGCAGAACCACAGACGTCTCCGCCGCCAATGGTGCGATGAAAGAAGGATGTGGGTGGCAGAATGGAATGAAGTCTTTACTGAAAAGTCACGCATCTGTCTGCAACACCATGATGGTCGGATTCGAGTCTGAGACACCGTGGAGAGAGGATACTGAACAGAGCTCGTTATGCACCGCTACACTGGTTCTGCACCGGGTATTATGGTAAGGGAGGTATTGGATGTCACTTTCGCACTCCTCTAGTACGCATTGGCGGTACTTTTAAACAGCCAGCTCTGCATCTCCGAGGTGTTGGAGCCAGTTGTCCTTCCTTACCTTCAGGGCTTGGCCACAGCCATATAATTGGATAATGCGCGACCACACGTGGCACGCATTGTCCAAAGGTTCTTCGTCAATCACCAGATTGAATTGCTTCCCCAGCCGGCTTGCTGTCAGGATCTTTCGCCGATATAAAACATGTGGTCCATGGTTTCTCAACGATTGACCCAGATTACACCCCCAGCTGCCACACCAGATTAACTTCAGCAACGTGTGGAAGCTGCTTGGTCTGCTGTACCCCAAGAACACATCCAAAGTCTCTTTGAATCAATGCCGAGGCGTGTGGCAGCGGTGATCTCCAACAATGGCGGCTACTCTGGCTACTGATTCTGGCAGAAACCAAACTTCACAGAAGTCTATAAATTTAATCATTTGATACTTGGTCAACATGTTATCTACAAAATAAATTTTGTTGTGCTATCTCTTGTCTTTTTGTTGCATTTACGGTGGCCAGTAGTATATTACACAGTCATAAAGTTCCTAAAAATATATGCTAATATTCATTTTAGGGTCTAAATATATATATATTATATAACAAAGTAGACGTGGATTTTATATAAAATAACTGATCAAATATATTATACATACATGAATATTTCATGTTTTTTAGAATCATCAAATGAGGGCATTTTTTCTGTGGAAAATATCCACATCTTTCGAGTTTTCTCTTGGGCTATGGTAGCTTAGAAGTAATGGTCAATTAATTCATGGTGAGCGTTTTCGCAATGTCAAGGACTCGAATCCTTAGGCCATAAAAGACCATCATTCTGTAGCGGGTTGATTACTTGTTAAATCTTCCAAAGCTCAAAGTCTTCTCGTTAATAGGGTATGGAAGTTTCAGGAGTAAAGAACCAGCTCAGGTGTCATCCTCGTCACTTGACAGTGAGATATATAAAGAGATCCACTGCCTATAGCCTCTGTATTGTTTCTATTGGCGTGGTAGTTAGGAGAGTGGGGTGCCATCTCAGGTGTCGTCCACGTCACTTGACCATGGTTTAAAATTACGTGGTCCGTCACCAAAAGCCCTCGTGTAGCTGAAGAGTGCGACGTTAATATTCAGTCACTCACTTACCTGTATTGTTTCTAAGGATGGGTTTAAAAAACAATGAATCAGATTTTTTTCTGTAACATCGTGACTTTTGTGTTGTATTTTAAAAAACCTGTTTACTAAGTTTCTTAAAAAAAATCTTAGGTAGCTAAGCAAGATATTTTTTTGTATTTCCTTATGTTTCACCAAAATTTTCTTTGTTCAAGTAATTTTTTAATATTTCCTAGCTCTTTATATTTAAGCATTTACTTTCATTCTATCAATTTCTTCTAAGACCAACGAAAAAATAAAAGGAAATAATAAAATGTTTTATTTATTTATTCTTTTATATTTTTTAAAAAAAACGTTATAAGAATGCCATATTCTTTGTGAAGAAATTTCCCGTTCATGTTCAGCATTGATCGAGCCTTTTCAAACGAAGTGTTGCATTTCTACATTCCTTTGGAATCCCACATTATGATAAAGGATATTTTATGTTAATTTGGAGTTTTGTCATTCCCTCACGAATTCCAGATCTGAAAACGATACAATACATTTGAGATATTATGTGCAGGGGATATTACTTAACACTCTCCAAGACCTTGAAATACTCCTGATTTGTGGAACGCTCTATAGGCATTGTTTACTACAAATTTCCAGAAGCTCAATGAGTCTATTCTTCAGTCGTATTGACTCTCTGCTCCCATGAGGAAGTTACGAAGTATTAGGATATTGCTCAAGTTTTCCTTGCAATTTGAGAGTGCATTAACTTATTAATTTACTAGTAAGCATAGGTAATTACCATCATCGTACTGTAACACCTTTAGAAATAGTACTTAAGAAACTTAAATATTGAGATTGTTTTGCTGTGTTTTCACAGCTATACACTTCAAATCCTGCTAATGAAAACAAAAGACATCGAAAGGACCACGGATTAAAGAAATAACTATTCAATTAATGAAGTTCATTCGGTTACACTTTTTAAAAAGAATCTGAATAAAATTTCTACAGCTGAATTTTCATTTGAACCACACAATAGTTTTTATTTAGGATTATATAATTCTATGAAATCAGAGGAATCTTGGAGGTATAGCTGATTTTAAAAATTCAACTAAAACTCATCTTGTTGTTGCTAATGCCACCTGATCGATCGTGTCAAATCGAGGCCCACGGAATTCATCGTGTCAAGGGGCTAGTCTTATGCCTGTCGTTAGCCAAAACTTTGAACACCATACAGGTGACATAACAATTTGGCTCGGTCCTACCCCAATTTTGATGGAGAACACCCTGGTGGCTTTCTACCAACCCCACGAGAAGACTTGTGACTTGACGATGTACAGGTTATATATACATTTACAAACATCCATGCCTTCTCCGGGATTCGAGTGGCCGCGGTAGTCTAGTGGTCAAGGTTACAAGCAACCATGCCTTCTCACATGGACTCGTGGACTATGTGTCATGAGTTCGAGCCTAGTGCCACTGAAGATTCACCGTACACAGAGGGGCTGATACACGTTAAATCTGTCGGGGTTCAAATGTACTCCCGTTGGTGTGGGGTGAAGTTAGGAGAGTGGGGTGCCAGCTCAGGTGTCTTCCTCGTCACTTGACCTTAGTTCAAAATTACGAAGTCCTTCACCAATGCCTTTCGTACAGCTTTGTCTTGCGACGTTAGTAATCCCTCACTCTCCTGGATTCGAACCCAGGCCCTACGACAGCCAGCGTCACTAACCTCTTTACCAGATGGGCGGCTAAACTCATCTTAACAAGATCAAGCAATAGTAATCCAATTTCAAATGCTAGCTTTTTGCTTTTGAAATATTTAAAATACAGATATAAATATTTTAATAATAAAAAATGTCAACAATAAGAAATAATCATACTTTAAAGATTTCATTTTAAGGGTCATGAGTATGGAATAAACATAAAATTAAGATTACAATCTAGGGATAATTTGTGAAAATATTCTAAACTATAAAAAACAACACGCTCTTAAATTCAAATCTATAAATGTAGGAAATCTTGATAACACAATTTAAAACAAGATTAGAATTATACTAACATGCAAACTTTTTTTAATGCATTTTTTCATTTCTTTTTTGTCACACCTTTGTTGAATATTTACTTATTCTATTTCAGCAAAAAAGAAGACCCTCATGACATCTATGTTGCTTATAATCCATCTTTCAGGCCCACATCCTGACATGGGAATTTGCAGAACTAACTCATCAAGCCGACAAACTGTGTGGTTAAAAAAAAACTGTTTTTGCACCGTAGGAAATGAGAAAAAGACGGTTGGTTGAAGTTAATATACAATTTTTATTTATTGACTATGTAAAAACACTTTGATATATATTTATATAAAGAGCTCATTAAAACACTTTCATACAATTTTATATCTGAATTTTTTTATCGGCTATATTCTTCATAAACATCTCCTTCCTCGGGAAACTGAAACGAAAACAACGAAGCAGTTAATTATTTTATATTAAAATATTAATTTAAAAAATAAGCGAAAAAAAATTTTTTTGATCAAAGATTTTTTTTTTATAAAAAAAATGCCGCAGCTAGAATCAAATTCATAACATTTTTTCAAACAGAAGAAAATATCTAAATTTTCATATAAATTCATAATATTGTATTTTATACCGTATATCCACGTTTATAACGCGTACATATTCTCCCAAAGTGCATTTTTTTTAAAGTTTTAGGTATATTCGCCGTTTAACGTACACGTATTTCTGCACAGAAGCGTGAAGTGTATATGTGCAATCCTCTTATCTTTTGATACCTAGAAATAGATGTTTTTTTTTCTATAATGGGGCTGCGGATTGGCATTTCTACCTTTACAGACCTAGTACATTCCCCAGGAGTTGGTATCACTTTTTAGTGCGGCACCATATAGGCGATACCAATTGCCGCAAGTAATTTTGGCGCTCAGTTTCCTCCCCAGAAGGAGGCAATTGAGCTCTGCCGATGCGAAATTTATACCTAAGAATTTAATTTTGCCGAGAGCATCCAAGCTAAACGGACATTCAAGGGATTTTTTGCATGCTGCGCGTAATCATACAACATGGACGCTGTGGATTTTCTGCATCATGAAAATCCATCGACATGGGTCGAACCCGCAACCTTGGAGGCAGAAGGCCAATGACAAACCAACTACGCCACCTAGACGGCATCTAGAAATAGTGTGTGGGTGTTTTATAAAAACATGGAATGAAATTAAATCTGACACACATAATTCCAATCATTTTTAAAAGTAGTTCTAACAATCTAGAGTGGCCACGGTAGCCGAGTGGTCAAGGCATCGGATCGTGGCTGGCCTTGTCACGAGTTTGAGCCCAGTACCACTAAAGACCCGCCGTGTAGGGCAGCGATGCACGTAAAATGTGTCGAGAGTTCAAACGTTCTCTCTTTGGTGTGGTAGTTAGGAGAGGGGGTGCCAGCTCAGGTGTCGTCCACGTCACTTGACCATGGTTCAAAATTACGTGGTCCGTCGCCAAAAGCCCTCGTGTAGCTGAACAGTGCGGTGTTAATATTCACTCACTCAAACAACCTTGATCAGTGGTCGCTAACCAGCGGTCCGTGAAAAATTGTTGAGGATCCACAGAAAAATTGGATCAATATTTACATTTTTATGAAGTTTTTCAGTTTCAAAAATTTCTAGTAACAAAACGTATTAGGAAATATACTTTTAAAAAAATTTTAGCGAAATTCCTTCCCAGTTTAGCAAGTGGCCACGGTAGCCTAGTGGTCAAGGCAACGGACTCGTAGGACCCGCCGTGCACAGAAGGCCGATGCACGTTAAGTTTGTCGAGGCTCAAACGTCCTCCCATTGGTGTGGTATGGAAGTTAGGAGAGAGGGGTGCCAGCTCAGGTATCGTCTTCGTCACTTGACCATGATTCAAAACTACGAGGTCCGTCGTCAAAAACCGTTGTGTAGCTGAAACGTGTGTCGTTAATATTCACTTACTGGAGGTATTTGAAAGTGAGAGTTGGCAACCATGGTAAATTGGCGGCATAACACTTCAGTTTGTTGATATTGCCTTCATTGCTGATTTGTTCTTGCTTTTTCGTGAAGTTCCTTTTCAGTGACATGGAAATGTAAATAGAGACATAAATAAATGACAATATAGTTACAGTTGTCCACCATATAGTGGTCAATCATATTAATGATCCACCAAAATAAAATTATACATTTAACGGTCTACGAAGGTCTTAAGTTTGGCGACTGTGCTAACTTAGATGGAACGGAAGATGATTGTACGGAATATGAGTAACAAGTGATAGTGAAAATGTAGTAGAATATGATGATGTGCTAGATGATATAAAGAAAGACGAATACTTTTCATGTTATATCCAATAATGAAAGCTCAAAAAGTATGTCAGTTTTTTTGAGTAAACACTATTTTGATACATATAGAAACTTAATTTCTTTTATGTTCATCTTTTCTTTGTTTTTTTACAGCTGTCATTTTATATCCGTCGTTATAATTTTGCTCACATATAAATTTCAATCTTATTTTTTGGTGTTGAAAGTGCGCGTTATATGCCGGAATACACGGTATATCTTTTTTTATTATACTACATTTTTTCAAATTTCGAAACATTACATAAATGTATTGGGAACTAATTTGAGAAAGAGGTGCAAGAGAGGTCCTTAATCTCGCTAGGCAGCGCTTGTTGTCGAGTGATATGAAATCCAAGATGGCGGCCAAGCGGTAACAAATCGTCAGGAAAATACTGTTAAAGAACTGTTTTGAAATATATTTGCGCAATAAAAAATATATGAATAGATTGTAAATATAACCAAGATCAATCAATAATGAATATCAATACAATATACCGTAAAATCTGGCGTATAACGCGCATCTATACTTTCAAGCTACAGTTTTTAGTTTTTTGGTATATTCGCCGTATAACGCGCACCCCCTTTTTGCGAAGGAACCTGAAATATGCGTGCACAATGCTCTTGTTTTAAAGTCATTTTTTTGGAGATATTATTCTAAGCTTTGAAAAAAAATAGTATACTTCTAGAAAACTACAACCCTTTAAGTTCATAAGGAATGCCAGTTCTTTTAAAGAAACAATATTTCGATTTATGTAGAAGTCTGGTTTTTTATGCTCATCTTTTTTATTTTTATTTTTAAAGCTATCATTGTTATTCCCGGCGTATAACGCGCACCCTTAAATTTCGCTTTTATTTTTTATGTTAAAGAGGGCGCGTTATACGCCGGATTTTACGGTAATAAAAATTATATATACTACTAATAATATTTAATATATAATAATGATTGTATAATATAATGTAATAGTAATTATTATATATAAGATTCATATAATATGATATAATAATTATACATAATAATAATCATATAATTTAATAGTAATAATAAAGGAGAAGAGAATCATAATATAATATAATAATTATAGTATATAAGAATACTCATATAACACAATTATTATAAATAAAGAACATAATCATAAATAAATAACATAACATATGTAATCTCATTATTATATTTTTATATTGTATTATAAATAAAATCACATAAAAGTTAAATTAAAATTAATAATGAATGTAAATTAAAAAATGCTGGATAACTTGCAATACTCCAAAAACTCCGAGTTTCTTTACTGAATTGCATCGAGCAAGGAACTTTTAAAAATGCATTACTAAGAATTAAAATAAAGTTTAAAAGCGAGATGTGCAGGAATAATTAAAAGCACAGGCCTCATAGTTTTTTTTTAAAAAAATATCCTCGTACTCACTAATAATATTAGAAATATCCATATTCGAAAATAGCACAAAATACAACGGAAGACTAAGTTAGAATGATTAAATTTTGGCAATAATTAAAATGGATAAATTTTTAAAAAATGACGAAAATGGTTAAATTTTCTAAGAAATTGAATTATATAAAATCGTCTGAAATAAATAGGGATACCGCTGAAAAAAAAACAATGGAAATTAAGTATAATATGTTATCCCCATGGCAACCACATTGCCAGACGATAAAAATATCAAGGTAACTATATTGTAATGTTATCGCCCATCTTGGTGAACATAAACAACTTGGTGCATAGCACCCCTATATCTAATTAGCGCTTTTTTCTCTTTAGTATTTAAAGCCAAAACCTATTTACTACTATAACATCAGAAACAAAATATGCAAGGAACTTTTTACTTACTCTAGAAAAAGTGATTGATTCAGGTAAAAAAAATGAAGAGTATAATATAAAACATGCGATATTTTGAAAATACCGATTCAGAATATAACATGAAATATTCAAATATTTTTTGTCTCAAAAACTGCTCCGATTCTTTTAATATTATGACATGGCAGTCTCATAAAATGAAGATTGTAACCCTCAATAAATTATTAGTTCTGATACACAACACAGAGCTTAAGTAACCCTCTTTCACACAATTAAACGTACATACGTATATGATCGTAGAATTTTTAATTTTTTGGTTAAAAAATTTTATGAAGAACTGGGTTGGCCCAAGGGAAACTTTTTAGAGAGGTATAGGGTAGAATTAAAAGCAATTGCCCCACACACACACACACACACAAACACAGTATAAAAAAATTCTGGGCTTGAATGAAAAACAAGATGAAAATGTTTAACCATATACGGGTTTAATATCTCAAATATTTTTCGGTATAGAAAAAAAAAGTCGAGAAAAAGAAGGGGGAAAAAAAGACAAAAAATTTTTTTTTAAAAATTCGGAATTTATTTTTAATATTCAAGAAAAAAATTTAAAAAAAAAGCTTTTTTTTAAATAAAAAATGTTAACTGTTTTAAATTCTTAAAATTTTTTTTGGATCAATTGGGGGAAAAATATTTAATAAAGATTTCTAGAGCGAAATAAAATAAAATTTTGCGGAATCTTTTTTCAGCAATGAAATTTTAGAAAAACCTTATTTTATTGAATATCTTAAACTGGGGGATAGAATAACCCCATATTTCCAAAGCAATGGAAAATTTTAAGGTGGTCACGAAAGAATGGGAAAAATAATTTATTAGGTTTGTGAATAAATTTTGAAGCTTGAATTTTTTAAATTTTAGGGAAAAAAATATAAAAATACATTTTGTGAACTAATTCCTAACTGAATATTTAAGTCAATCCAAATTTTTTAAATAAAAAACCGCCCAATGGACTAAATTCAGATGGTCACATGATAAAGGCAATCACGTGTGACAACGTGATTTCCAAAAATAATAGGATCGTAAAATATATTCTTCAATTAGTTTTTGGGAATATGTTTTAAAAAAGTAGTAGGCAAAACAAAATATTAATTTTGATGGCCAATGACGACTAGTTGAACCCCCAGCGCATTGAAAACTGAGTTCGGAGGGTGTATTAAACGACCGATAGCCAATAACCAACCATAATCGACATTCCAAAGCTGAGGAATAAATTCCAAGCGAATAAGGTTCCATCGATCCACGTAACTAGATCAATGCCCGCTGATGGTTCCGGTATAGTAGATGTCCTCTTTTTTTAGACAGAACTAAGTAATGCATAATGATCAAATCGCGGGAAAAAAAATATATTTGAATCAAAGCGATGCTATCATTCGATGATGTTGGGAGGAATGGGTGAGCCATGTCCGCATAGAGCAGGGGTGGGGACTTTTCGTGGTACGGGCTACTTTTTAAAATTTTCAAGGTATTACAGTCCACCCCAGTGGTATAACTGTGGGGAGAAGAAAAAAAAAAATAAATGTCTAGTATATTTATTATAACTTTGTTTAAAAACGGGAAAATGTACTTTTTCCCCCCATAACTCAATAAGAAAAGATTTCGCTTTTTAAAACCGATTAAAGCAAGGCGCAAGATACAAACATAATAATAATAGCTACAAATTACTACAGATTACTACTTTTACTATAATAACACAAAATTTTCGAGTTGAATGTTTGAACAACTATGAGCGATTGTAAACCGTGGACATTTTCAATACAGCGAATGTACGTGAACCGATGAATCTGTCAGTGTCATTTTATACTTATCACGGTCGCTTCTGGTTACAACGTCATCGCAGACGTAACATCAACACAAGAATCCAATCTTCTGCAAGTGTAGCTTTGTGGGGTGATGTTTCAGTAGCCAACCCCGTGTTATCGCGGGAAGAGCTGATCAACGTTTATTTTCCCTTTTAGTCGGCATATAGGAGAAAACCCTTTTATACGGTTGACATCGTGATGATCGCTTTTTTCCCCTATGATGACAGAGAATCTGTTAAGCGCCATCGTGCACTTCCAATAATGGTACATGGGTCGTCTACATATAGTCGTTTGAATTGTGAAAAGCAGATTCCCCAGTCTAACTGGCGTTGGTGTTCCACAAATACGCTTCTTTAAGAATGCGCGTCTTAGGTCTTAGTAATGGCGGTCACTCCAAAATGTCTTGGCGGTTCCCCGGTCGATCGCGATCGACTTAATGCCCGCCTCGGGCATAGAGCTCCAAGAACGTAGAGGTTGATCCAAAGCGATGACAGAATGTAATGGTAGATCTTCCGATCAGCTATCATAGTCCCTTTGAATCCTGACCAACGATCTGACGTATAACTAGGGCATTAGTGATTGCAATAACCGTTGTGATAGATGTCTCATAGAATGAAATCTGAGATAACGGAGGCAATTTCGACGACTACCCCTCAAAGTTACACAGTCCCAAGCGTAATACCAGGGAATAATCATAAGATCTATCTATAATGGAATAATCTATAAGATCTATCTATCTTATCAACCCCTCAGGGGGCTCACCTTTTTTAGGTGGGTACGGATGTCACAATCCTGAGGTACCCTAGTGATCTTTTCCTTTTCCCAAGGGGTTTACTATCTTTGGTAAACACGGGTGTCACCCTGGGGTACCCCAGTGATCCTTCTCTATTTTCCACCTCCATCTTGTCCATCCAATTTCTCCTTTTCTTCTTTCCCGTCCAGACCACAGACCTATGATTTTGGCGCAGTATAGCCAAAACTGGCTCTTGCGCCATAAAACACCACAAACTCATCATCATCATCAACTATCTTATCAAGGGGATTGATATTGAATATCTTTTCAAAACAATAAATCCTAAGTGTGCATTTTACTGAAAAAATCGTATTACATTGTATTTCTCTCTCATTACTAAATACTAACTTTAAGCTTCATTTAAATTTTAAATAAATTAAGAATCAGTTTGCATTTCTTTCATTAATTACTTTTAAATATAAATTTCCAATAAACCTGTAGAAAAGATTAGTCACGTCAGCTGTTATGAATTAAATGGAATCTATTTTAATACCTACTCATATAGTTGGTTGCATTTAAAATTATTTTCTAATAATATTGAGCGTATTATTATCTCATTTAATTGATTATTCTTTCCACTGTTTTCAAAACACCCACTCGTGGGTGTTATGTCTTTTGTTCACATCTATTTTGAAATTGAAAGTCAGATTACCCATTACTTCATTTGAAATAAACAGTTTT
>BMAV01019294.1:0-34476 GCA_019973955.1 Trichonephila inaurata madagascariensis
TTTTCGACCCCAAAGAACCAAGAGGATAATTAATAGAAAGCGCGATGAGCTCGTCACAATTTGTGTTGTATTGTGTTTTCTTATTTATTTGTTTATTTTGTCAAGTCAAACAATGTATTTCATACTGTTTACGAATTTTGTGTAAGTAGTGTAAATAATTTGTATTTGGATGTGTAATGCATTTATATTACTCTATGTTATATTTATTTTATTTTAAAATTGTACTATTCACAAGAAAACGCCGTCCCTTACGCTATAGTGGCGATTCAAGAGAACTTGATGAAATCTTGGCGATAGAGCCAAGTTGGCATCATATTTAATGACCAGGTTGGCCACCAATTTGGCGACTTTGGCGACCATTTTGGCGTCATTGGTACCCATTATATGGCGAATTTCGGACCCTCTGGATTTGTCTAGAAATTAGTGGATTCCTACACTAATTTCACGCTCTATGACGCGTGCGGATCTTTCTGGAAGTTCCCGCCGGGTTTATAAATAGAGCAGGGCCAGCCGCAACCAGTCAGTCTTGATTCAACCAGCGAGTAGTGAGCATTGTTTTGATTAGCTTGGCTGTGCTTGTGAATAATCTTTTACATACGTGTATTTTAAACACTGATAATTGTGTTTGATTGCTGTTGAAGGTGTGAAGACCTTCGGAGATTTACTTTATGAATATTGCTGCGGAATCCTGTATTTAAAGGATTGAATTTTTGATAATAAATTCGCATCGCTATTAAAGAATTGTTTATGTGATTGTTTTGCATAAAATCCTCGATCCCGGATCTACGTAACAATATTTAAATTTAAATCTTTGCCCACTGAAACTTAATTTATCGACGAATGGACAAAAAGATAATTTTTTCGTCATTCAATTTTTTTCCATAAAGCCAGAATTTGTATGTAAATAGATTATTGGATCCAGTAACAGAAAAGTCATGGGATACTAATATTATAATAAGTACTCTCCTAGCACAATTAAGTTTTTTTTTAAATACTATAACACACTTAAGTAACTCTTAAATTTTACTCAGTGGCATTTTTCAGTTTGTTGTTGTTGTTGCTAATGCTACCTATTTGACAATGTCAGACCGAAGCCCATGAAATTTATTGCTAGAAAGGGCTGATTGCACGCCTGTCGTTAGCCATGGCTTTCGGCACCATACATGTGACAGCACGTTTTGTCTCGGTTCTAACCCAATTTTGAGAAAGAACACCCTGGATGTGGTCAAGGACCTCCTAGCGACCTCGGGACCGAAAGTTAGTATCATTTGACATCACTATTTTTTTTTAAGATTATGTTTTGAATTAGTCCAAGTTTGTAGAAAATTAAAAACTTCTGCTGACATTTTAATAATTTTTTTGTGTGGTTTCTTTTTATGCGGTCTCTATCTACCGCACAAAAACAGGTTTTATTGTATATTAAAATGACGAATTTTTCCTTCAACTAAAATTCTTATTTTTCTCGAATCTGGTCATATTTCTATTTCGATACAACAATGCTTTTGAATGAATTTGTGGTCTCCAGATTTCTCGCATTAATTACATTCCAAATTACAAATTTTTAATTTCAATTGATTGTCTTGAGTTTATTGATGCATACTGTGTAGAAATCCCTTGCGAAAAGACTATTTATATGTAAAATCGATTGGTTAAATCTTTCCTAAGTGGATCTTACGGAGTAATGTATCGATTCGACTGAAGACTTCATTAAATAGAAGAGGCTAATAAATTTGAACTGAGTAATTGTTATTCAAATGTTGTTCAAACATTGAGTAATTTATCTTCAAATGAATCTGTCACAATACTTACAAGGATATGTAGCAGTATGAATATAATGGTGGTAAGGGGGGCTTTTAGGGGATCAATTGGGGAGTTTTTAAATAGTTACTGAGTTGCATTGTTTGATTGGGTTCATCTGATTATAAGTTATATTTTGATAATTAATTAATAAACTCTAATCAAAATCTACTTACATTTTACTCTGAATTAACTTCTATAGAGTTTATTTCCACTTCAACTAATGAAGGAAAAAACTGTATAAAAGCTGTATTTCTCTCTAGAAAATTTTCACACAGACATATTATTTATCTACATGTGTTCATTGAAATAATTATGTTGCATAAACTGCTAATGACATTCATTCCCATTAAGGTATGTGACTACCCAAAAATCCTCGGTTTGTAGAAAATTTTCGAAATTTTTTTTTATGTTTTAATATTATAGCCCATACGCTTAAGATTCCAAAAAAACTTTATTTTAGTTCCCACGATATTTAGAAGCTGTTATAGCTTATTTAAAACCGGAAAAGGAATTTTCAAAAACCGGGAAAAGGGGGTTTAAAGAGACATAAAAATGTAAACAAATAGTTTGAACGTCTTTTTGTAACTTTTTTTAAACAATATTAATATTTAAAATTTATTGTAAATATAGATCAACGTATCCTTTATTTATTTTTTAATACTTTTTTTTAATCTGGCAACTGTTTTTAATTCAAGCTTGTTTTACTGAGTGCGCTGTTTATTATCGTTTATAGTTTGTTTACATTGTTCATTCTAAAGTTGCCCTTCTTAATTATTACTTACTTTTGATATTTTTACAGTTTATTCATTCATTTTCATTTAATTTTAACGTTTTATTTGACTGTGATTTATTTAAAAATGCCAAAAGCCAGATCGAAAGTGTCCAGAAAGAGAAAGTTTTATGGTAATAGGTTTACCAAGTTAGCACAAAACAGTAATAATACGTCTGCAAGTGAGGCAAAATTGAGCAGTTTTATAAAGCTCTGAACTCATGGAATTTCATGGTTCTACAGGGAATATAATTATTAATTTCCAAGCTTTGATGGGGAATTATTTCAACTCTGTGTTGTCCGGAATGTTATGCAACTGATTGAAACTGTCAGAAGATTCTAAGGAAGGACTTTGCTCTAACTTGTGTGTGGCTTGCAGTTGTGATACATGATTGGTTTTACTTCTACTCCTAAAAGAAAATAAAAAATTCTCTCTCAATACTTCTATTGCATTTGATTGAGATTGATTGGCAGAGGTTTCACAGCTGGTAAGAAGTTGTTATGCACTTTTAAATTTTGCCATGCGTTTCTAAAAATACCTTCAGAGCTCATGAACTCAAACTGCTGTAAGCAGTACAGTTATGTTCGGAAGAAAATATGAAAAGCTACCTAAAGAAGGCGGAAATTTTAAAAAGCACAACTTGTGGTGTTTCGGGTAGATGGCAATGGCAAAGGAGTGCCATATGTCACTTCTAATGGCTGCGTTTCAGTTATTTCCATTGATACTGGAAAATTTTAGATCTGTGGAAGTAACAGTACACAGTGTTGCAAAATGTGTGAAAATGAATGTGAAACCCTGAGCAAAGAATGTTCAAATTACAAAGGATCCTCTGGAAACATGGAAGCTGCTGGAGCTTGTAATTTTTGAAAGGTCAATTAATCAAAAAGAGACCTGCAATACAATCGAGTACTATGGTGATGGTGATTCCAAGGGCTTTTTACAAGTGAAAGATATATATGGTGAAAACAGTGTCACAAAACTTGAATGTATAGGACATATACAAAAAAGAGTAGGCTCACGTTTAAGGAAACTAAAAAAGAACACCAAAGGACTTGGTGGAAAGGGGGAAATTAACTGATAAATTTATTGATAAACTGCAGAATTATGGGATTGCCATCCGAAGCAATGTTGGATTTCGAAAAATGGTAATCTGCTGTAATAGCTGCCTTTCACTGCTGCTCTAGCAATCAAAATCCTATGCATGGCAATGTCCAACAGGGAAAGATAGCTGGTGCAAGTATAAACAAGCATTATGTGATGGTAAATTATATGTAGACAAAACAGCAGGCCTTCAAATTCAGTGATTAAAGTGATTAAAGCCTACTTATTTAGCACTTTGTGATAAGGAGTTGCTAAAAGCTCTTCATGGTATGACTCAAAACAATAATGAAAGCTTTAATAATGTATTGTGGTTCGTTTTTGCCGAAAGAAATTTTTGTTCATAAAAAAACTTTGTTTTTGGGTTCACACATTGCTGTCATCTTGCTATACTCTGGTTATTTAGGCTGTTGCCCGTATTTAATTATTTTGTGTATAGAAATTGATCCTATGACACTTAAAAAATTATATGGGAATTGACACAGAGAGAATTCAAAATCGAAACAGTTTGTTATTTTCAACAAAACTCACCGTGAAAAAAGCAAAAAGCCAAAAAAGAAAAGTCCAATAGCTAAAATACGAGGCTTAAGCTTATAAAATATGGGGAGTTTAAAAATGTTTTGTAAGTAGAAAAGTAATTATTTAGAGTTAAAATTATTAAATGTGTTTTACGAGAAACTGTTATTCAATATTTTTCTTCATGATAAAGCTTACTACACAAAAAATATTTTAAGATACTAAATCTAAATTCTTTCAGAACATGTTTTATGTAGTTCTATCTGTGTTATGAATCAAAATCTAATCTCTGTGTATATATATTTATGTACTTAATTGCTTTTTATGGGAAAAAAGCATTACCTTTAAAAAATTGAGTTTTGCATAAAGTTTGGCATTTAAAAAACTTCCAAAAAGCATTACAAATTTTTGATTCCTATCACAGATAAAGATGTTATTTATGTACTGTATAAACATATTTGAATATATTTATTAGAATTTTGTGCACAAGAGATTTGTCGTAACTGCAATTTTCACCAAATTTCCCGCTAAAACGACAATTGTTATAGTATACAAAACTCCAGAAAACAAAAGGGTAAACAAATGGCCAAATCAGTTTTTACATGAAGCTAAAAAGAGCTTGAGCTATAAATAGGAGAGTTTAAAAAAGTGTACAATTAGTAGAAATTTTTCATTTTGTATTAAAATCTTTAAAATGCATTTTCTTGAAACTATGTTTTTCAATTTTTCTCTCACGGCACAGTTCACTACAGAATTTCTTTTTAAGATATTGATTTTACGATGATCCGTTGTCTGGACCATTATAATCTAATCTCTGTGTATATATTTATTTATTTGTCAAAATTTCGTAGGAAATACCATTATGTTTTGTAAAAAATTGAGTTTTTGTAAAATTGACATATTTCAAAAACTTTAGAAGTATTTACAAATTTATAGCTACCACCACAGATAATGGCATTTATGTACTGAAAATAAAATATTTATAAGAATATATTAATTAGAATTTTCAATATAATCCTTACCGCAACTGCAATTTTTCACTGGGTACCCCTCACTCAAATTCCCAATATTTCCAAAAATTAATTTAACCCTGTAAAACTGTATTGAATCTTACTTTTATGTCCCCTTTCAAATAAAAAATGTTTATTTAATTGAAATTTTATATATTTCAAAAAAAGTGCTCCGAAGGTAGTCACATACCTTAAATACAATTATTTGTGCTTTTATAAAACTTAAGAAAATTAGATATTTTATAAAGGCTATATTTTTGCATCCAGTTAAAAATATGTACATTTTATTAAAAGAACCTTTATAATATTATTAAAAAATTCTTGAAAATAAAGAAAACTTTTGTTGTTGTTGTTGCTAATTCTGGTCTGGACGAAGCTCTACGCATCACTAATCTGCCACCTCAAAAAAGTCCGGCAACACAAGAAGGACTAGTGTAAATATCTTGGCCTGTGAGATCCATGCAAACGCATTGTGTTCGCTGGGGAAGTCTGGTGATCTTGACACTTTGCACCCATGAGCGATTTTGTTCGTTGAGAATGAGAGTCACTGATGCGACCACTGAAGATGAGAGAGTGTAGTCTGGGGAGAATTGTCACACTTGAGAGCTAGGACAGACCGGGCTCATTACCTGCATACTAATACAGGAAAGTGGCTACTACCCACTTCACTTTTGAGATTTTTAACGAGTATAATTCCAGATAGTGTGATGTTGAGGAAGTTAGAAGATTACAACCTCCTTTACTAGTTTGTCCTCATTACATTGCCGTTATAGTATACGACCGCTGCTCGGAACCGTGATTTTATAAAAGCGCATACATGGAAGGAGCCATGATATTTAGTGTCACTAGATGAATACATGTATAAAATTAGTGAAAGGATTACGGACAAAAATTTATTTAAAATACAATATTTTCTCGGCAAAATTTAACTTAGAAATAATTTTTCCAAATGTTCTCCTTGTGTGTTTCATTATAATAATATTTTTCCTGTATATAGCTCAGACCTCTATACAGAGGCTCAACTAGAATTTTTGAAACATATAAATTAGAAGTGGGTTTATCCATATTTTACGACAACAGAGAGGAGCAATTTTAAGAAAAAAACACTAATTATTTAAATTGGTGGTAACTCTGAAAATAATGTGAGTTTTTCAAAAAATTCTAGTTGAGCCTCTGTAGAGAGGTCTGAGCTATAGACAGGCAAAATATTATAATAGAAGCATTTTTCCCAAAAGGAGAACATTTTGAAAAAAAATTATTCTAATTTTTTGCCAAAATATTATATTTAAATAATTTTTTTTGTCAAAATGTCCTTAAAATAATTTTATACGTGTATTATAATCTAAGTGACACTAAATATCATAACAGTTATCATTTAAACGCTTTTTTAAAATCACGGTTCCGAACGTAGTCGGATACCTTAAGTTCGACATGAGATGGGATCCACACTGAAAATGGATATCATGGTGCAGCGATATATGTTTCAGTTTGTGTAAGATGAAGGCACTGGTTTTGTCACCAACAATAATCCATTTATAAAGATGTTAAAGTGAACTACGGATATCAGAGAGAATCCAAAGATCACCGTAATTTTTCTTAGATAGAATAGCCTCAAATCTCGCAACAATGGCTATTAGTTCACTTCTGAAAACTGAACAGAAATATGGATTGCGTTTTTTCAAAGACAATTTTTCCTGGGGTGTATCGATATAGATACCACTACACAGGTCTGGTTAGATATTCTACTACCATCAGTATAAATCCTGATTGCATCATTGGGGATGCTGTTAAAGATCTCCAACGCTAAATGTCTAAGATGGCTAGAGACAAAAGAGAAATTTAATTTTTTTTTTAAATACCATACAAATTACCATACAATATTCCCAATTTTTCGACATAAAAAATATTTGCAAAAAATAGCTATTACAGTATATTAGAATAAATCTAAACTACTTTTTTAAAACGCAAGATTTTCAGTGCTTTTATTTATTTGTAAGTTTAAGCCACAATTTGTTTTTGAAAATGTTATAATAATTATTTTAAAAATTAGCAAAAACCTTCATTGGAACGAAAAATTTAGGTCCAAACGATTTTTCTGGTGTAATGTTGTGTAAATCGACACAAATGGTACCATAATATCCCACAGCTACAAAAACATGAAGAAAATAAACAAAAATTTTAAAAAATTCCAGAAATAAAATGAAATTTGAAGAATTAGTTTCAAGTATATTTGTGTAGAAGATCAAGATATCAATGTGAGAGGTGGTTGGCAAGAAAAACCTTACCTGTAATCGGGAACGTTATAACCTCTGATATGTGTTCATAGTGAGTATAATTCTAACGAGGGCTGTTGGTGTGTATCGGTATCTAATTCTCTTGAGGGCCAATAGTAGATCCAAAACTGTTGCTAATGATGCATTTCCAAGGGTTCACTTGAAAGTTCCACACATTTTCGATTGCAATTGGATTAGAGACCAGTCAGACGAAAATCGTGCTAGTCAGACAAAAATCTTCCCACATAAAAAGTACTCGATTTCATTGCTGATCTGTTGATTTCTTGTGTTGCCGAGACACAGAAAACATTATCTACAATGATCAAGCGCTAATGACTCATACAATTCTAGTTGTCGTGAAAATAGATATTACCATAGAACAACTTGACCACAATAAAACTCGATATCGTTAGTCCAGTAGTGTGTTGCGAATTTTCCATTTGTATGCCTTACGTTTTGGATCTGTAGTACATTTATAGGTAACCCATTGCCGGGATTGCTCGGGGTTGAACATTGCTGAATCCTAGTACTGTAGTTTCCTATAGTTTGAAATGAATAACCAAATCATATGAAATGATGTCAAACTAGTCGTACTTTGACCTTTCTCTATCTTCTCTATGATTCCAATGGAAGTAGTCATCCAGAAGTTGTCTACAGGATTGCCTGTTGGGCACATGCGACAACAGCTATGGACCATTTAAGAATTTTCACAATAATGCTGAGCGTGCATCGCCAGGGTGTTTCACACCCTTCTGACACTCGTCCATTACGTCATGTGGCATATATATGTATGCATATTTTACTAGACTTGATCTTAGTCGGTCTTTTGGTCCTGTCCTACCGGCTCGTTTCGTTAATATGCTAATTTCTCAGTTTCTTACATTTTTTTAAAAAATTTTCAACTTAAAAATTAGGTTAATTTCATTTTGTAGCTGATATGAAAAAAAAAAAATCATGGCACCATTTTTTCTAGATGACTCTTCATGTAAACGCGATTTGTTTTTCCAAGTTTAAGTAATTAAATAAAATATAATATTTTAAGAAACACCACTGTGAAGTAGCTACTTTTTAAAGCTCTTGATCTCCATTGCTAAAAAAACTGATTTAAGAGCAATAACATGCATTTTTGTTTTCCTTATCTAACTGAGGCTAAATATTAAGGAAATGTGGATTTTTTTGCAAAAGTATTGCTCTAAAATATTTTTAATTTATTGGCTCTTTAATTAATTACGATCGATCTACTTATAAAATAACAATTACAAATTTTATTGCTCTCTATAAAAACATAAATCCTGTAATGGATTATTCTATACTGCTGGTATATAAGAAGCTTTTTTAAAGTAAGTACTTAAATTAAAATTGTATAATTAAAAAATTTGCCAAGTTAATAAAAATATACTTGAGGGAACTAAAATATAACTAAGACTGCAAGGAAGTTTCATCTCTGCAATCTGAAAATTTTTTTTTTATAACTTTATAATAAAATGCAATAGAGATTTCAACTCACAATTAAAAATGTTAAGACAATTTCTTTACAAAACTCTGTCTTAGGATTTTAAACATTTAGTTATAAAAATGAAACTGAATCCAATTATCACCTGGATAGGAAATTAATTTAAAATTTATATCTCCTATCCAGGACCACGTGTGAATGACAGTTTAATTATTATGGAGATCCGGGATATAGGAAGGCAGCGTTATAGGCTGACACCGTTATTGAAAGAGACAGAAGGAAAGAAAAATATGTATGCTATGTTATCCAGTTTCAGAAAGAAATACTTAATTTTTCCTTACTCTTTTGAGTGGAATATGATTACTTTTGTTTTAGTTGATATCACGAATTAATATTTTTTATTACTCAGAATTATAACATTTTTAGTATTGTACTTAGTGTGTATCTGAAAATGTACTGAATAGCTGCCTTTTATATATATATATATATATAAATCAAAAATAATCTATAGTAAAGGCAGTTATTCCCGTATTCTTTTATCATTCGAACTTTGTGGGTATACAAAACGAGAAAATCATTTATTGAGTTCTTAATTATTATTTGTTAGTTATTTAAAATTTACATTAATATCAGCGTGTCATTAATTACAGCGTTTGAAATACAGGGTGTCCCAAAACGACCACTTAAAATCTGCACAGCTAGATTCCTCGTTGGAAGTACATAAAAACTGCCCAGAGAAGTGTTCCTGTACGATCCATAGTTTACGAGAAAAATACGAAAATCAAAGTATGATGTCACTGCCGGTGCAAGAAAAAAACACTTTATTGAACATATCAACAGAAGTATATGCCCAGTTTAAGGCAGATGTTCAAATGTCCACCGTGCATGTCGAGGCAGGTTTGAGCACGTCGTGGAATGGCTGCATCACATGTCGCAGCACCGCGGGGTCCACCGAAGTACAAGCAGCATGCAGAAGAGAAACTAATTCCATTTGTGTTGTCACTACGTCTCGATACACCAGTTCCTTGAGATGGCCCCATAGGAAAAAGTACAATGGTATAAGATCTGGCGAACGTGGAGGCCATAGAAACGGACCCTAACGTCCGATTCAATGACTGGGGTATGCTATATCCAGCCAATCACGTACAGGAGCACAGAAATGCGCCGGAACCCCATCATGCTGGAACCAAAGTCTCTGTATTGCCGCTAATGGTATACCATCGAGGAACTCGGTAAAGACCTCATTGAGAAACACCATGAAGCGATATGCGCTGCGAACGTTTTAAACATTATCGTCTGGAAAGATATGCAAATACTGTTGTTGATATGTCCAATAAAGTGTTTTTTTCTTGCCCCGGCAGTGATGTCATACTTTGATTTTCGTATTTTTCTCGTAAACTATGGATCGTACAGGAACGCTTCTTTGGGCAGTTTTTATGTACTTTCAACGAGGAATCTAGCTGCGCAGAGTTTATGCGGTCGTTTTGGGACACCCTGCATATCAGAATTGTTACACTATTTAGAACTCGCTGACTTCTTGTATTTGCATAAATTTAAATTTGAATTCGTTTTAGCATATTCCAGTTTTATACAAATAAGCGATCAAATGAAGTGGGTATTATTAAATTTTTTATTTTAAATTGAAAAGGTATTTTGTACATGCTAAATGTTACCAAGCGAGGAAAGCTAAAATATAATAATTTTTTAAGACTGGATTATTACATTTCACGAGATACAGGCATATATAAAAAAGTAATTTTGAAGTTTCATGGCTCATTTTCAAGACAATCCTTTTGAATTTGAAAAGTTTTTTAAAACGAGGGTAAAAAGAAATAAAACTGACGTGGTATTGCTATATTTATTATCAGCATTTTTAGTTACAAATAGCTTTTTGTGCGTGTTTAAGTTTTTTTTGAATAAAAAATTAATTATATAAATAGAAATTGACGAATGCGAAGCAAAGAAATTAGTATAACATGTAATTATATTTTTGTTATTGTACATTTGTTGGCAAGAAAATTTCGTAGAAATTAGGTACTTATAAATTGCATGAAAAAAAATAAGCTTTGTTATAATAATCAAAGCGATGTTGCATGAACTTTCAAAAAGATAAAAAGAAAAATGATTTACAGTCCTTTTGATAAAATTGGTATAGAATTGGAATGGAATTGGTATTGGTATGGAATTTTGAAGCAAAAGATGGTCATAAGTACAAGAAAATGAATAATAATAATAATTAAAAAAATAACAAGTTTGAAAAATGTTCATGTTATTTTAAAAGAACAATGGCATCTGATAAAACGTTTTTAATTGTCATAAAATGTGTTAATTATGAATTTTCTTTTCATTTTCAAGCATTTGGAAGCGTAACAAATTTTTGAAGAATAAGTTCTAAACTATAACTATCTATTAATAAAGGTTCATTTTTAATTGACACACACACTTAAAAATTTATTATTTTAATTTATGTCTCAAAACTAGCTGTAAAAAGTATTTATAATTAGCAGAAAATTAAGAAAAGTTAAGTGATATCAAGAATATATGCGAATTAATCTAATCAAATTTTGGATTTTCTGATGTTTAGATACTAATAATTGCATTGAGGATGTTTTAAATTTAATTGGCTATTTAAGTAATGCTGAGTTGACCTCAATAGACTTACATAAAAGTTATTTCAAGTACGATTTTTAAAAACTAAAAATTAAGTGTGTGACGTCTCTCGCGTCCTTCTTCTAACATAACTCCTAAGTTCTTTGACGGCCACGATTAATGGCAAAACCTTTCCAACCCAATACCAAGAAGAGAAACGGATCGAATATGCAAATGAGATATACTTTAAAAGGATAGAAGCTTTGATGAGATATAACGGAAAGCCTAAAGATAACTTAGTGTGGAATCATTCGGAACAAGAGTTAGTCATCCTATAGCTCTGGAAGAAGGATACGTTCATCTCAATTAAAATATAAGAAAAATTAAGAAAGCTTGAATCTTCTCCTCTAAAATTACTTAATAGGTATTTATTCAACCTAGGAAGGAAGGTGACTCTACAAAAGGTAATATTTTGTATAGGAAGTTAGATTAGTCAGTTAATTTATTATAATTAAGATAAGTGATCTAGTTGCGCGATCTGACTTGAATATAAGGTTTAATTGGGTGTTAACTCTCACTTTAAGAAAGTTGTTAATTAGAATTAAGTAATTTAAGTTATTCTTAATAAAAGTTGTGTTAAGAATCCAAAATGTCTCATCATTTAGATAATCCCACACCTCTAGCTTACGCGGATCCTACTAGACATAGTCATCACAGGATGGCTATGTCGCAAGTGTATCTTGTAAAAGCTGAATAATAAAAAGTGAGTGAAAAAGTTACAATTTTGAAAAATAAATAGTTACAATAACAATATCTAGCCAATTTGCTCTTAATTCGAGGTCCACTTTTTTATGTAGCATATCTCATATAAGGATGTACGAAATATTCTATTCTTATAATGGTTTGTCTATATTTTCATATTTCTATGTTTCTGCTATGTTTAAAAAGGAATAAAACAAAGGGTAAAAAATGTAACAGGTGAAAAACTTGGAATGATTTATCAGAAATTATGTATTTTATAGAAATATAAATTTCTATTTTTCTTATTCTCTTTATATTTATTTTCTTATTTCTTATATTTCTGTTTTTCTTATTTCTTTATTCGAAACAAACCGAGTTCCCAAGTAAATTCTCTAAGCAAATATGTAGGGTGTTTTCTAATCAACGTCTAAAATAAGCCAAAACTTATGAAGGCAGAGGCCTTGCCGATAGTTTATTATTAAAGAAAATTTGATTTGATTTCAAAAGTAATGCTGAAAGATACAGAGAGATACAACACAGACAAGACAGATATATAAACACAGATATAAAAATTCTATGTTTAATATAATATATTTAGTAGTCCTCAGATTCAACGTTGTTTTTTTTCGATAAACAAAATTATAGCGGAAGTTCTAACACATCTAACTTTTTTTCTGATTTATTTCATTAAATTTGAATTCCCGTAAAATGCTGCGTATAACGCGCACCTACACTTTCAAGCTGCATTTTTCATTTTTTACTTATTTTCGCAGTATAACGTGGACCCCCTTCATTACGAAGGAATCGAAATGTACATATGTAGTGCCCTTATGTTTTGAAGTCATTTATTTGAGATATTTTCCCAGATTTTTGAAAAAATTGTATACTTCTAGAGCTACAACCTTTCAAGTGCATTAGGTATGTCATTTCTTTTAAATATACATTTATTATTTTTTTTTCATTTTTGAAGCTATCATTTTTACACCCGACGTATAGAGCGCACCCGTAAATTTCGATCCTATATTTTGTGTCAAATGTGCGCATTATACGCCGGATTTTACGGTAATATAAAGCATTTTTTTATTTAAATTATTATTTTTAAGGTATCCGACTACGTTCGGAACCGTGATTTTAAAAAAGCGCATAAATGGATAATTGTCATGATATTTAGTGTCACTTAGATTAGAATACATGTATAAAATTATTTCAAGGACACATTTTGATAAAAAGAAATTATTTAAATACAATATTTTGGCAAAAAATTAACTTAGAATAATCTTTTTTCCAAATGTTCTCCTTTTGTGAAAAATGCTTCTATTATAATAATATTTTGCCTGTATATAGCTCAGACCTCTCTACAGAGGCTCAACTAGAATTTTTGAAAAATTCACATTATTTTCAGAGTTACCACCAATTTAAATAATTATTGGCGTTTTTTTTCTTAAAATTGCTCCCCTCTGTTGTCGTAAAATATGGATAAACCCACTTCTAAGTTATATATTTCAAAAATTTTAGTTGAGCCTCTGTACAGAGATCTGAGATATACACAGGCAAAATATTATTATAATAGAAGCATTTTTCACAAAAGGAGAACATTTGGAAAAAAAATTATTCTAAGTTAATGTTTTGCCGAAATATTGTATTTAAATAATTTTTTTCGTCAAAATGTTCTTAAAGCAATTTTATACATGTATTCTAATCTAAGTGACGCTAAATATCATGAAAATTATCCATTTATGCGCTTTTTTAAAATCACGGTTCCGAACGTAGTCGGATACCTTAAAAAACTATTTTTTTTTTCAAAATTGCCTCAGGGTACTTCACAAAGTAATAAGTATATTAATATTACAATATTAATTTTAAATCAAAAATAAAGTTTTGAATAAGAAAAAAAGTGTATAAATCCCTGTTTATTTATTGTATATATAATATCAAATATGGATATTTTGTATAGAATTTCATCTCTATCGGCAGTGATTTAAAATTCTTTCTCTATGAGTAGATCAGAAGTATCCAAGAAAATTTTTAAAATTGGTGACGAAATATGTTTTTTGAGACACATCTTTAAAAACTCTCAATATGTTTTTATGACAAAAAGTAAATATTTCATAACACAAAACATCTACGGTTGTCTCGTAAATGACGTAAATATATTTTTTTCCTGCAAACGGCACAAGAAGAAAAAAGTACTTCTTGAGTCAGTATTAAACGACAGAAACGTTTTGCGAAGTGGCAAACTCTGCACCGTTAACCTAAATATACGCTTTGGTTGAAATATTCGATGTTCTGACTGTGTCGATTCTCTTTTACTGACACGGAGATATGATAAAAAAAAAAGCTTTCCAAGTTTTTACGATCTGTCATAACTGAAGGACTAAGTCAACATAAAAAGCAGTCCCAGATGTATTATTTCCCAGCGAAAAGTCTTTGAACGAGAAAAGATTTCATATTAAGAAGACCATGCTCTTCAGAATCTTTTGTCGGCTCCAGAAATCTATTCACATGCTTTTCCGCACAATACAGATCCATTTTGTGATTTCCTATCCTCTTTTGACTACAAAGATGATTTCTGAAAGCATAAAAAGGATGGCAGTTCGTTTGTTTACGCTGTAGTTTAAATGCACATTTGTGCCTAGAATTGGTAATGCTGCGAGGGAAAACTTATTATTGAAGAAAGAAGCTCGAAATATGTGCATTCATCGATTTTTATTTCAGTTATTCATAAAAAGTTTTTTAAAAAATATATTACTCGATATGAATGTGAATAGAAAAATATTTCGGTTAAAATAAGGATGTATTAGAGATGGAGAAATGGTTTTCTTTTCTTTTTTTCAGAAGTTTGCCTCACAAATTTGGTTTTTCATCAAGAGATGAAAAGAGAATTTATTTAATGGCAAAATTATGTTTTTAGAAAGAAGTATTGGTGAAAGTATTATATGATGTCCTTAAAACTCTCTAGATACGATTCAACAGAATTTGAACGGATTTTTCTATCGAATATTGATTTAAACCTAGTTTAATAATTATATATATCCTTAATTATTAAATTTCTTGCGTTTTATTTCCTTTATATTTTCATATTTCATTTTTTTTTCTATTTTTTAAGGTCTTTTTATATCTCTCAATAGTGATAATGGGGCACTTTAAATTATTATTAAATGTTCTTTGAGGAATAATTCATATAGATGGGGGATACAGTTTAAAATATACTTAAAGGAGAGTTAATAGAAATACAAAATTCTTCCTAGTTTAGGTCAATTTAACATAGTTATGGAGTCGTTCATCTGTAAATAGAAGCATTTCTTAATAAATTGAGTCCGAGTTTAATTTTAAAACATTGGTGTTTTCTCCAGATATATTTTCAGCTTGTTAAAGATGTGTAGTTTTAATATATATATACTTGTATGTAATTTATTAATTTTGTATATGTAGAGCTATGAAAAGAGCAAAGCCAAATAGAAAACAAAGTATTCATTGACGTAAACTCCTGTTTGTTAAAATTGCAACATCATGAAGGAATCATCAGTATAAAATGAAAATTAATTTACAATTGACTTGGTATTGGTACAAATAAATGATTCAATTTTCAAAGCAAGAAAGCAGTAATAAGTGTTCAAAAGTAGTGTTTGGTGTAGCCACCACACGCTGCAATAAATGCTGCTATACAACGTGGCATGTAGTCAAATATATTTTGAATATATGCCTGGGGAAGAGTATTCCATATTGTTTGTATGCGTACTCAAAGTTCATTTGTAGATGATAGTCGAAGATCATGAGCGAGACGCCATCCAACGAAATTCCACACATGTTTAATAGAGGGATATATACGGGGAATAGGAGGAAGTTGATCTGTTGAGATGAAAGGAAGTCTCGAACATTCCTGGAAATATGTGGGTAGGCATTGTCCTGTTGAAATACAGTTCCTGGAATACCTTGAAGGAAGGAAACAGCTTTGAGACCTAGAACTTTTCTGGAACATCGGGTACTTTTAAGATTTTCACAATTCATAACAATCATAGTCTTCCATGCGGTGCAATCGCATCCTAGACCATAATTCCTGGTGTCCATCCATTATAGCGTTTGATATGCTCTTGATGGCGTTCATCGACTAGTGTCAGACATGAATACAGCCATCATGAAGTGAAATAGTCAGTTCCTAGGAATATGCATGCGAAGGTTATTTCTTTTTCTAGAAATGGAAAATAAACTAAAACACAGGGTTTAATTTTTTTCACGTGGGATATGAGGCTCGGAATTCGTGAGAAAATGATAGTCATAATAAGATACATTGAAAAAATATGGTAGATTAGAATTTAAATTAATATTAAGTGAGGTTGCTATACACCGACACACACACATATCAACGAGCAATAGCATTTAGTCCTATTTCGCAATTGCTTTATTTTATCATAATTATTTTTTGCTTTGATATAATTTATTTGGTTTAAAATGGAAGCCGTATGGGGACTCGGAAGTACTTTTAAGGAATAAGCTATCATATATGACTTGAACCTTGATTAAACACAATGAAAGGAAACAAAAATTATTCACATTTGGAATAAAAACTTAAAACACAAGAAAATGAGACTCAGCAATATAAATAAAATAATCTTAATCCTATAAATAAAACGTAAGGAATTATGCGAGATTATTCAGAAGAAAAGAGTAGAAAAATGTGTTCCTATTTCCGTATTTTGAATTGTTATGAAAATGTATATTTATTGCCTTTTCGGAACCCAAATGCACTTTATTTTTCGCTTCAAAAATTCGCAGCTCGCTTAAACTAATGAATGCTGGTAAAGGGTGAGCGTGTTTGAAAAAGTGAAAAAAGGAAACATGAAATTTTTTTTAAGATCTTTTAAATGGCTTGTAATTATACGAACGTTGAGCTGTGGGAAATAAATGAAAAAAATTTCTTTGAAATAAATCTAAGACTTATTTTCACAATGATTCCTTATTTTTCTTTTCTATTTAAAACTGAAAATTCTTACGGTTATTAACTTGTGTAAAGCAAATACTTAGATAAAGAATGCATATGGTATCTTTTTCTTAGTTATAAAACTTCTAAAAAATAAATAGCCCCAATAAAATACTGTATTTCATGCAATATCGTAATTTAATGAAATTTGTTGTTTCATTGCTAGAGACAATAATTAGAGTTTTCTCATTTGAGAATGCATCTAAATATCTTTTTCACTCGTCATGAATGAAATATACTGAAATACTCTTATTCTACAGTTATTTTGAAATCACTTATTTAGTGGAGCTATTTATAAGCAGACATTTAATTAATATCATACTAATAAAGGCCCACGAAGAATATAATCACGTAAATAAATATATGAAATTTAAAAAAAACTATTATTGTAAGAAACTCTTACATACTAAAAGTAAATTATTTAACCCTCTGGCCGGAACATCAATTTTTTTCCCGCTGTTAGAAACATTTGTCTGGCAGACAAATACGCAATTTTTTTAAAAATTTTATTACCTTAAGGACTGTTTTAAATGTCCTTATCGCTCATAAAATTGAGTAGATTTTTTAATATTTAAGACTTTTTATGAGGCACACTATATTAATATATTTTTATTACAAGAATTGTGACTAGTATTTTTATAAAAACTTATTAGAAATTACTTATATTCTTGTAAAAATAATGAAAAATAATAATACCAAAAACGAAAACACTATAGGAATATTGGTACGATAGATAGTGATAGGTAAGACAAATTGCACATATCGTGAGTTGAAAAAAATCACCAAGTACCACCACGAGTTCCTCTCACTGGGTAGAATCCAACTCAAGATGTCAAGGCAGCCCACCACAGCGTTATCTACAGGCATCAAAACAAATCATCCCCGTCTGAGAGATGGATGTTCCAGTCAGAGGGTTAATTTGTTAGAATTTTTAAGTTATCCATTCTTTTCACATAAACTGAAAGAGAGGGACAACACTTAAATCAAAATAAAAGAATTATATAAATAGTTAATCTAATAAATCTTAAGAATAGTCACTGTACAAGTTACTATGAATTAATATAATATCAATTGATATATGGTGTGCACTAAAATAACTTTTTAGAGAGATGACTTTACAAAATTTTAGAGATTTTATGGCCTCAAAAGACCATATAGGATGTCAGTGCCCCCCAGATACTAGTATTGGTGAAGTCAGACATGTTGTCCCTGTTTTCTTGCTGGATTATAAGGCCACATCATGAAAATAAAATTTGTCTGAGACGAACGGCATACGAACAACAGAGTGCCTTTACGTCTACTGTATCAGGGACTATGAATACGACGACTATCGTTGTGGCCTCTCTAGACTCTAGCTGATCTTCCTCAATACCGAGGGTATTCGGTTGTTGCCAATACATTCAGCATGTTCTCCGGATCTATTACATATTAAAATTATCTTACGTGTTGCTGGTGTTCATGTATTGCCACTACTTGCTAATCACTACGATTAATGGATTCTGTCACAAAGTAGAAGCGGTATGAAATGATGTACCTCTGTCAGTCATGCAACTCACTCACTAGAGTTAATATTTCTGCTACAGATGCTAGCTTTGGGTTCAGAATTCTGCATTCTCCGTACCTAAAACGTTTACGATTTGCTTTCCAACCTCGAGGAGTATCTTCGGGCTAACAGTGTATTTACTGAAGTAAACATCTAAATGATTTCTACTGTTATTTTCATTATAAATGGGAATTAGTCCCTTTAAAAGTATAAATGGTGTTAGACTAGTAGCAAATTTTTTTTCCAAATCAGTTATCTCAGAATCGAACTAATCCTAACAGAATATTACAAATATAATTTATATAATTCACAGAATATCATCACAAAGAATTACAAAATATTAAGAAACACATGATATAAATTGAGTGATGTAGCAGGTAATAATTTTAAGGAATGTTTTCTTAATTAAAAAATTTCATAAGTAGTTATATTTTAAGTAGTACTCGTAACATATTAATTAATAAGATGGTTAAGTTAAAATAAAAGACCGAAATTAATTATTTCTTTTTACTTCAGAATGTATTTCAGGCGTTCTTTCCTTCATACGAATGTAATGTATTTTTAAAAAGGGACTGGAAAATATTGAAAGCAATTCTTGAGACTTTTGAATTCTGGATGTTAATATTTTATTCATAGTAATGCATTTGATTGAATCATTAATTGTTTATTAACTTCCCTCTTAGAAGCAACACGAAATCTATTGACGTAAAACATCGTAATTTTGAACAGTTGCCAAGTGAACGAAGACTATGCCAGAACTGGTCACTCCCACCAAACTTCCAAACCACACCAACGTGAGGACTTTGTGCTGTAACGTGTATCGGCTGCTTTACAAGACTTATAATAATGCTAACATAAATGTAATTTTTCAAAATTTTCGCACTTTTTAATTTTTTTAAAGAACTCGTCACTAATAGATTGCAGTAAATGCAAAGTTTACTAAAAATTAAATAAACAAGTTTAATATATTTAATGCTTGAAAAACCTTATGTTTAAATTTCATGATAGGGAAGCAGAGAAGTTAAGAACGCTTCGTTTTTCAGTTCAGAAGTAACAAAATTTATACTTGATTGCTAAATTACTAAATTAGCAATATCAATTAAAGCAAAAATTAATTACAAAAAAAGTAGATTTAATTATATCTGAAATTACAAACAATTATATATATTAACATTCCGGCTCGCAAAAAAGTTGCTAATCTCCCTAACAAGGGTTAGCTACTAGAAGGTAAATTATTTATTCTACTATATGCATATATATTCAAGTAAAAAAATAAATTTTTGAGTTGCGGAAGAGACCCCACTTCAATTTAAATACCAAATAAATGAAATATGCATAATGATCTTGAAGTATTTCTTTTCGAAAAGTTCATATTATAAAATGAGAAATTTTATGTAAATAGATATAGATAAAACAAAAAGAGGGGAATACTTCACACAGCCAAATAACCTAGAGTAATATTTTTAAAAGTTTTATGTAAATTATTTATGGATGTAAGATGGATGAAAATTTTATATGTATCGAATAATGTGTTACATCTGAAAACATATATAATACATTTTAAAGATATATGATTTATTTTCCATAAGTAAATTTTTTAGAACTAAACTATACATTCTAAATAATTCAACGTTAAAAAAGAAATCAGATTAAGAATTCATTTGAAAATGAAATATTTGATTTCTCTGTGCAGTAGCTTAGGAAAAGTGGAGCAGCCAATTATTTCTAAATTATTCATAATGTAATATCTACAACCACCTCTAATTATATTTCCAGTAGAGAATACTGCTGTCTGGTTTGTCAGAAAACGATAAATCTGAATTAGACGGGACAAAAATTCTCTATCGCTTAATTAACTCTTCCAAATGCGTTGAAGGGCGTCTTTGATTTACGCGGAATTTTCTGCATGCGGCAAAGAATAATTAAATAAATGGAGTTCTAACTTCCCCAAATTTGCTTTGGAATGCATTTTCGGACAATTCTTTTGGAGAGCATATTATTGTGAGCATTACATCTAGTCGGATGGCTTCGCTGTCTTCTGCGGAAGAATATGCGAATAATTATGAAAATCTCTTTCGCTATTTTCGGTTGGATGGTAATAGTCTGGAAATTGAATATCGGAGGTTTTCCTAAAAAATTATCACGTATTCCAAGATTTTTAGTCATTAACATGTTTTTAGAACAATGAACATATTTTATTTGAATAATTGATTCAAATTACTTATATACTAAATCTATATACGTTATTGTCAACGGATGTAGCACCAAACACTCTGGTTCATTGACATAAAATAATATATGAGTAGCTTTGGAATATACAATTTTTAAACAAAATCTATCTATGTCCTTTTTTTCCAGCTATTTCGAAATCTGATATAAAGGAAGCTAAGCTCAATTTTTTTTAACTTCAAGGTAGCTGCAGATGGGTTTCTGAAATTTTTTCAAATGTGTATAATTCAAAAACATTTGTTTGATATTTTCTAGATGTAATTTACAAAGATTCTTGTAGCTGTAACGGGTCTATCCGCGAGCCTCCTACTAATCCTCTTGGAAAAAAACTATTTCTTTTTAAATATTGTTCTATTGAAAACTTTTTCTCGAAGAGGATGTGGTTTATGTAAATCAAAGCTTATATTTAAGCAGTAACTTTTAGGTTCGAGAGAGAGAGAGAGAGGTTATAGGAGTTAGATGATAGAGTGAGTGAGTGAATATTATCGTCGCACTGTGTTCAACTACACGAGGGCTTTTGGCAATGGACATCGTAATTTTGAACCATGGTCAAGTGACGAGGACGACATCTGAGCTGGCATCTCCTCTCCTAACTACCACACCACACCAATGGGAGGACGTTTGAGCTCTCGATAGATTTAACTTGCATCGCTCCCCTACACGGAGAGTCTTTAGTGGTACTGGGCTCGAATTCGTGACATGCCAGCTACGATCCGATACCTTTACTACTAGGCTACCGCAACCACTAGATGATAGAAGTTAATGATTAACGTAAGGTAGTAGAAAGCTAGTCGAGAGTGACTCGTTGATTAATTACTTAAAATTTAAAATTGGTAATTGACGATATAGTCATTAAGATGTTTAAATTAGAATTATATCGACTAAAAGTTGAATAGCTCAGAACGGAATTACGATTATTTAGAACGTATATTACCAAAATGTTACAAAAGTAAGTGACTCAATTCATAATTAAATATTAAATATCTCGTCTACCTCGCTTTTGCTCCAATACTAAATTATAGGTGCATTTTTTAGCTTGGGTTGTTGAGACTTGTTAAAGGATTAATAAATTATATTTGTTTTGATTATGTGGCTGATCTTCATTCATACTCCTGAACAGTAATGGATATGAGAGGAAATCCATCACATAGCACAGATGTTGTCGCAGGATATATATCTTCTTATACCTTATACACCGAAAAGCCAAAACATTATGAACACCTAATCAATAACACATTGCACAACTTTCTACTTGTGAAATAGCTACAACTTGCCTTTGCATGGATGCCACAAGTTCTGGGTAGATGACTAGATACAAGTTGTACAAATTGTCTAAGCAGTGGTCACATAAAAATGAGATATTCCGACATGAAGATTTTGTAACTCTGAGCTGTTTTACTATGAAAAGCCAAATGTGTTGTATCAGATTAAGATCCTCCGAGTTAAGTGGCCAGGATATTAATTGGGATTCATCTTTATGCTTCTCGAACCCTTCTAACACAATTCTAGCCTTTTCACATGGGACGTCCTGCTGGAAGATTCCATTTCCAGTTGGGAAAACAGACGCCATATAAGGGTGCAACTCATCCGCAATGATGTTCAGATAGTCTACATCTTTAACGGTCCCTTCTTCTAAAACTAAGGGCCCAGAATCACACGTTGGAACGTTCTCCAAAGCATAACACCGCCGTTATCGGTCTGTGTGCATCGAGGGAGCAATTATTCGACTGTGGAAGATGGCGCATCCTGTCACAACCATCAACGTGATGTGAATGAGAAATCGATATTCATCCAACCAGGAAACTCTTTTCCACTTATTCATGGTCAAATTTCAATGTTTTTCAGCCTTTTGTAAACATAGTTGGCAATGACACTTGGTCAACAAAGGCCCACGAATCGGACGTCAGCTGTGCAGCCCCGTGTCCAACAGTGTCCGCTGAGCTGTGTGTTCCGAAATACTTAGACTTGCATCGCATTGGGCTGTCAGCTGATCCATTGTCTGGTGTCGGTTTTGCTTCACTAAGCGGGACAATTTTCCGACACCCTTTTCTTTTTTGATGATGCGTGGACGTCCAACAGCTAGGTGTCTACTGCTGGTGTCAGCATTATTTATTCACTTACTAAAAACAGTAGAACACGGACAACTTACCAGTCATGCTGTTTCGGAGATACTCTTTCCGAGTCTTCTGACCATTACAATCTGCCCTTTTTGAAATTCGCTTAGACTAGTGGCCTTTCCCTTCACTCGTATAAGTAGGTACAAGAATGATAGCTTACTTTCTCCAGCAATAGTTAATACCATTCTTACTTAATCACGTGTTTTCCACCTTCTCCAAACGAGTTCAATGAAAAATGTGGAGGTGTTCATAATGTTTTGGCTCGACGGCGAATGTTCAGACTTAAGTAAAAGAAAATATCCTACTGTTATACAGAAATTAATTGTTATACTGATCGTTTATAATGAATTCCTTTCTTTTGATTATCTTAAGAAAAGTCTGGAATTTCACCTTTGAAGACTAAACTCAATTCTCTATTAATTACCCCCTACTTACCTTGAGGAATAAAGTAATAATCTTACTGTAATGTTTTATTAATTTTTTTTGGTGCTAATTCGATATCACGGGGCAAGGCTGGCGTGAAAAAGGAATCACGCCAAGCAACGCTTGTTGTCGCTGGAATGGAATCCAAGATGGTGGCCTAGCGGTATCAAATCGTCATTAAGATAATTTTAAAGAATTATTTTGAAATACAATGAAATATATTTTAAAAGAAGAATATAGGAAGAGATTGAGAATAACCAAGATCAATCAATAAGTAATGATTAACAATATAATATAATAAAAAGTAACATGTACTACTAATATTATATATATATATATATATATATATATGCAGTATATTATAATATTATNTATATATATATATATATATATATATATATATATATATATATATATATATGCAGTATATTATAATATTATAATTTAATAGTAATTATATATAATATTCATGTAGTATGATTTAATATTATTATATATAATAATAACATAATTTAATAGTAATTATATAAAAAAATAATCATCGCATAGAAATATTATAAAAATTATACATAAGAATACTCATATAACGTAATAATTATAAATAAATAAAATATTAAAAATTATAAATGAGTAACAAAAGAATAATTATAAATAAATAAAATATTAATAATTATAAATGAGTAACAAAAGAATAATTATATAAAAATAAAGAACATAATAATAATTATATTTATTTATATTATTACATATTTTATTTATAATAAAGAAACAATTATAAATAACGAATATTGTGATTACATATAATAATAATTGTATTTTTATGTTATATTATTAATAAAATAATTACATAATAAATATTAAAATTAATAATGAATATCAATGAAAAAGTACTGAAAACTTGCAATATTCCAAAAACTGCAAAATATCAAGGTAACCATATTGTAATGTTATCGCCCATCTTGACGAACATAAACAACAACTTGGCGCGTGCCCCGTGATATCAAACTAGTTCCATTTTTTTATAAGTTTGTGAGAAAGAGAGTACCTTATATTAAAAAAATATCTCAAAATGTTGTTGTTGCTAATACCACCTGTCTGACGTAGTCAGATCGAGGACCACGAAATTCATCATGGCAAGTGGCTAGATGTACTCTCTCCTGCCATTGCCGTAGCCTTGAGTACCATTCACGTGACAGTACGATTTAGCTTGGTTCCACCCTAATTTTGAGGAGAACACCCTAGGGAAGGGTCGGGGCCTCTCACCTCTCTTCCCCATCCACCAACCTCACGGGAGGACTTGTGGCTCGACGGCTATTTATAGTACCCCCTGCCTCAAAGGCATTATATATTTACAAACATCCATGCCTTCTCCGGGATTATTTACTCGATATAATCAGTTTTTCAGTTAAAAAGTGAATGTTTTGATATCTGATTAAGTTCTAATGCTGGCTTCTATCCTTTTGTATCAGGTTTTTCTTTTATTGTTGATAGCAAAAAAGTTATGAGTAACTTAAAATTATCTCTTTAATATTTATATTTAGGTTTTTAAACGTTCTATATGTTGATCCACAAATGATTGAAGAGTAAATACATCAGAACGAATTATTTATAATCAATATGATGTTATTGATTAGTTAGTTAATTTAATTAACTTCTTAAAATAATGTTTTCACATTGTCATTTTTGATTTTACTTTTCTGATTAGCTGAGATTTTTCAGGTTTCCGTTTGGAAGCTTATGAGTCGTGCGTGAGAATTTTAGATGTAAGTCTTGTAAACATTCGATGGTACATAATTTTCTACTCACATAAACTTTCAGTCTTTTTAAAACCAAATATGATATCCGTTTTTTATAACCTTAAAGTTTTTTTTCTAATTGACAGACACGGCCAGTCCCCAAATGTGAGAGCCATTTCATAATGGCATCATCTAGTGGCGTGGCCTCGCTATCAAATTTGGACGCTTGAATTAATCTTTAATTCTGAAAATCTATCGAATCCACCCGGGATTGAACCCGCAACCTTTGGCTTTCAAGGTGGGTACGCTACTTCACAGCAACCGGAGCCGACGCATGCTTAAGAAATAAAAATCTAAGAAATTGATAACAGTATTAGGTATAAATTTCTAAGCAAGTTTACAAAAAAAGCAAATTTTGCCACATACCAAACTTTTAACATACCTGAATTTCTTATCCCATGAACTTCCAAATTCAAAATTTCATACTATTCATTTCTCCAGTTCATGAAATATTCGAAAAATAAGTCATGATAAGAAATTGCGGATTTGTAAGGGCTGGATACTAGTTTATAATGTGTTTTGTTATCAATCGTAATAGTCTTTTTCAAATAACTCTGGAATTATTTATCGTTTGAATGAAAAATATTAAAATTATACTCTATCTACTCCATTTGCTGCATTTTGTGAAAACATCAGATTCCGTAATGAGAGAATTCCTTTTAGTTATTAATTGTTGTTTAATTCTTTCATTCAGATCATAATTTAACTTTTTTTAAAATTATTAATGCTAATTTAATTATTTTATATTAAATGTTTTCCAGTTGTGACGAAATTTCTGAATAATAATTAAGGGTGTCTAATTTTTTTCACCACTGTACATTTTTTCAATATTTGTGTTTCTGAAGTCGAATGAAATATTAAACTATATTTTATAACTAACAACTTCTAACGTGTGAAGTTTTGCAAACACAGTACTTATTTAAATCCTTAATATTTTTAAGCAAATAAAATGTTTGGATCCCCCCCCCCACACACACAATCATTTTTCTTTCTGTGTGGTAAAAATTTCAATTTATAATAGATATAATAGTTATAAGAAACTAGCTTTACAAAGCACATAACCGTAATTTTTTATTAATTTACTTGTCTCAAAGCCTTAAAATATTATATATAACTCGATATATTTTTTTAACTTACTTTTATGTTAATGTTCTTAAGATATATTTATGAACATTGCTTATTTTTTATAATCTAAATGTATAATCTAGGTCAAAATCAGGATATGTATATATAAGTAGAAGATAAGAGAAATTTAGATGAAAACGTATTTAGAATTAATAATGAATAACACTTATTTCTTTCTCAGTTATTATATCATATTTTGTATGCATAATATTATTTCAGTAAATAATTAAGACAAAAAATGCAATCTCAAATTCTTGTTTTATTCCCATTATTGGGTACAATACGCACAATGGCAACATTATGCTTAAAGAAAAATTTCTGAATACTTTGTATAATGCAGTTTCATTGTCATAGTCAATCAACGAACAAGAATGACGTATGAAACAAGGAAAAATGATGGTACGTCACCAACGATGGAAAATATTCACTCCGTCGAGTCATAAAAGTCATGAAAATATTCCGATCCTATTTATTTCTGTCCCTTCCGAGAAAATGGAGAATCTTTCAGGGCAAATATGTCTGGCTCGTATATAGTATAGTTGAACTTTCTTTCGCTATTTATTTTCCTTATAGTTTAATGATCACTATAATGTGAAAAAACACTAATTGTATGTGTGTGTGGTTATTTAAAAAAAAGTAGCTTTAACTTTCATTTAAAATGTGTAAGGCAATTTTAATAGTTAAAATTATTTGAAATGGATTTAACCTCTTGATCGCGGTTTGCCCGTACACCGTATCGGCTACCAAAAGTTTACCGCAACCAGTTTGCCCGTACACTGCACGGGGACTGATATTTTCTCCTTTCTATCTATGATATGCATGAATTTTCAATTCTTATCGTGAGATTATTAGTGCTAGTATTTTTAAAAGATGTAGTTTGTCAATGTGGAGCTGAAATGCTTTTTTAGATTTCCTTTGAGGTGAAAACGGAAATTTTTTTTTGAAGGCAGGAATTTAGATTCTTGAAAATTTCCATAAGGAACAAAGGTCGACAAGACAATGTGCAATGTATTGCTTGAGAAGAAATTAAAATGGAAAGATAATCCAAAAACACGATATATTTCTGCCCTTATTGCAATGTAAGTGTAAGACTTTGTATTACCACATGCTTTAAATTGTGTGTGCATAAATATGTACACACACAGAGCCCAAAACCTTTTGGAAAAGAGGCACGGACATAAATTTTTTTGTAAGTACGATAAAATTTCTTTTAAAATTTATGAAACATTCTTCGCATAGCATGCAGAGTGTACTTATAAAAAGCAAACATTTGGGATTTTTTTGTGTAACAAATTATAAAATAAAACGTAGTGTGAAAACTTTAAAATTGAAAATTAAAATAAAATTCTCCCAGTTTCGCATTATATTAAGTATTATGCTTAGTTACATCCAATAAAAAATGTGATTCTTTTTAAGAAACGTTTTAGACAAAAAAATTGACGAGTTAAGAGGTTAAGAGTTTATGGTGAAATGCTAAGCAGCAGGCACACTATTCGTAAAACAAAAACAACTCTTAAACATTATTGAAAATAACAACGTCCCAATACTCTCTTGTTCAAAAAAAGATCCTAAATTTGAGTTTATTACGTAAAAGAATGAGTTATTTTTCAAGTGCATAACAAAGTAAAATAATGATGATTTCGAATTTAGCTTAAGTCATATCCATGAAATGATCTTCAATACACAAATTCCACAAGATTTAAGGGGATGGGGTTTTCAAACAAGTTTAACTTGGTCATGTTATTACTATACTCCAAGGAAGAATTTCTACGAGAAGGGAACTTATACGCGACACATTAATCAAACTTAATGGTTTCCAAGTGCTTCCGCAAACACTAGAGCGATGTAACGAGTTTATTTATTACTTCGCAAGCATGTTATATTTTCGACGAGCTTCAATAAATTGACAGATTAGGATCCTGAAGTCATTTTAAAGTGACGTGATGTAAATTTGTTGACTTTAAATGACGTATTTTCAAGAATTTTGGGTACATTTTGTTAGTGAAATCCTTGCTATCTAAAGAATGCAGTTTAGGTTATGAATTTAGTATCTTAAATTATTTTTTCTAACTCGATGTTTAAAGGAAATGTTTTAAAAATATGTATAAAATGTAACACATTTCATGTTAATTAAATTTAGAAAAGGATGTACTTTAAAAAAAAAGTTTGTGTTCGTGCAACCGTTTGTAACAGAGAGGCTTCTTTTTTCACACACACACACACAATTTCTACAATTAGTTCACACTCTCCCTATTATATATCTCTCTCTCCCTATTTACATATATATATTTTGTTCAAATTTTCAATTGTTAATTAAATACTCTTTATTCACCCACTCAAGTTCAAATACATTTTTTAAGCTTGTAGTGGATGACACTTGATGTTAATACAATTTTTGAAATATTAATTCATTAATTTAATTAAAAAATGAATAAATAGTAACAAACAAAAATAATAGTCTAAACAGCATATATAGAAAAGTTGTTAGTTGTGTCCCTGCAGCGTAATGGACAGCGCGTTGAGCTTCTAATCCAAAGGTCGTGGGTTCGAATCCCACCTAGAATGACCTAATTTCTGGGAATGTGATTTCATTTCACAATACTTTTTTTATTAGAATAATTATATATGTATAAATTCAATTTATAATAAATAGTAGCACACACACACAAACAAACAAAAATAATACAACACCCTATATAGAAAAGAAAATGAAAATTGCAAGGAAAACCACTTTATATTGTGATTCTGTCCTATGTATATACATATTTATATTAATTATAATTATTTAATAAAAAGTAACTAAAATAAATTTTTTCCTTGTTCACCTAAGTAGGAATTGACTTAAATTTTTTTTTTTATATTACTTGTTATCACACATACAAGTTTGAATTCCTGCTATATTCCGACTTCTGATTGAGTCTTGTTTTATTAGTGGGTACAAACATTTAAAATTATTTATTTAAATAGTGGGATCCTTGGAATTCATTCATATATGCATAAAAAATTTGTACAAAATGTAATCAATATCCAAAACACCGTATAACTTATTTGTAATAAGAAACACACTTATTTTCATATGTGTGAAACTATTAGAATTGTATAAGATTTTACAGTTTCATCATTGATTATTAGAAATTTATGCTGATATTCCTCACTTCTTAATCTTAACTAGTGTGTGTGGTACTTCAGTGATAGATTGCTATTTTAAGTAATTAACTCTTATAATATTTACTAGATCATTTTTTAAAAGTAAATATGCCTTTATCTTGCTTAAAATTACATTTTACTTATCTGATCTTTAAGTCTTAATAAGTTATATATATATATATAAATCTGGATAAGAAAATTTGTAAGTAATGTGTGTTATTCTTTCATTTCTTGATATTGTGTGATATCTTCCATTAAACATATGTAATTAGTTTCTCAATACTTATTTATTTTTCCTTTTCCAATTCCTACTATTAGTTCACACTCTCCTTATAAATATTTATTTATATAACTTGCTCAGATTTTCAATCGTTGATAAAATACTTTTTTTTCATCCACTCAAGTTCAAATATATTTTTTAAAACTTGTAGTGGATGACATTTTATGTTAATACAGTTTTTCATATATTAATTCATTAATTAAATTTAATTGATTAATTATAGTTAAAGAGATATTTCTGTCAATATTATTCTGGTAGATGGCAGAACTATTGGATAAACCAGTTTTTGTTAAATTTATGAGGAAGATTTAACTCAACTTGAATAAAATCATATGCTAGTTATATGTTAGCATTCCTATTTTTTACATTGGTTTTAAGATAAATTCTTACCTATTATGCTCAACTTTTATTAAAAAATGTAATTACAAGTTTAATGCGTTTAAAAAGTTTTTAATGTTAATTTAAAAGATTTTTGCCACTTAATATTGTGATTCTGTGTCATATGTATATACATATTTATATTAATTGTAATTATTTAATAAAGAGTAACTAAAATAAAATTTTTCTTTGTTGACGGTAGGAATTGACTTAAACAATTTTTTTTATTACTTGTTATTTATTTTGAGAAGAATAGGAGTTTATACCGATATGAGTTCCCTTTCTTCCCAGCTCCTTTAACCTGAAGAAAAAATTATTTCTTAAAGAAGTTATTGGAGTTGAAGTCGATCTTTATGAGATATATGCATATTCTACAATACGTATTGTGTGAATTTCTACACACATCAGCAAGGACTAATTTCAATTAAAAATAATTGGGAATTATAAAGTTTCAAAATAAAGTGTTTTAAATTTCAAGTTGGAAGTAATAATTTTGTATTAGAAAAGTTGACAAAAACTAAAAAGAAAGTAAATTGTTTATCGTTTTTGGTGCGTAACTGCATGATGCTTACGTTTGTGTCACGTTTTATACAGAAAATGTCAAAGCAATAACAACTCCTTAAGCCAGTGCTTCCGAAATTTTAAATGTTTGTGACCCAGTTTTCAATCAGAACTTTCATGATGTGTGTGTGTGTGTGTGCCCCCCTCCATACAATAATAATGTAAATGTAATAATATTGAATTCAATATTACTTTGATGCTAAAGCTACAATGCGACTTTAGTTATAAACTGTACAAATAACAAGATATTAAATTTTGCATATAATTTTGTATATGACAGTCCATGGAGTCACTATTCATTATTAAACTTGTTCTTAATTTTGTATATTGAGGAATTAATGATCAAATACATTGTGCAATACTAATACATTTATAAGTATATTATATCATTGCAAACGTGTATTTTATTTTTTATTATGTCAGAATGTATTTTGTTTTGATTCCTTTCAGTAAATTAATAATTTTTTTAAATCTTTATTTTTGACTTTTCGTATACTCGTATCTCCAGGCAGATTTATCACGCCTCCCCACAGTATGAGAAACGATGCGTTAAGCTCTTGAAAGAAAGAAATAACATAGGCGAAGAGTTTTCGAAAATTTTGATGAAGGTCAATAACTTTCTGAAAACGAAGTTAAATGCTTCAAAAAATATGAATGATTTATTAAAGTCTGAGTGTCTACAGATAGTACAGATAACCGCAATGAAGAAAAAATATTGCGAATATAATAATAATAATAATAATAATAATAATAGTATTCTGAAATATTGAAGGCAAGAATTAAAAGAAAATTAATGTTTTTCAATTGATGAAACTTTTTGGATAAAAATGTAGATAGAGGTAATTTATAACTGAAAAAATAATATCTTACATTTTTAAGGAAGAATCAGTCAAATGGGATGAGCAAAAATGAATAAGAAAAAAAAGAAAAGGTAAGAAAAGTAAAGAATATGCTTTCTTTGAAAATTCACTAGCATAATTTTTTTCAATTATTTCTTTAAAGTTACCTTATTTAATATTTCCATTCAAAATCAATGCTACCTACATTTAACAGAAATACAGGTCTGTTGACCGGTCAGGGTATGAATAGGTACATATTAAAAGTCGATACACTTATCGTTGATATAACTTTTATACATGAGATTATCTCTCTCTCTCATATATTTATTACTACTTAGATTGAATATGATATCACATTATTCGAGAAAAAGTGAACTGAAATTGAATGGCATCCCCTTCTATTCCACGAAAGAGATTTTTTTTTCTCCTGACAACGACTGTCCACCATCTGTGTCCACGTTGAATTCAAAACAAATTGGAAAGAAAAGAATATGTCGCAGTATCTTCTGACACATCATCCAATAGATTCTAGAAAATCGCTGCACCTGAGGCAAAAGAAAAACGCTGCAGCCTTCAAATTTCTCGAATGGTTTGACAGTTGACACGGACGCGCCCTGTCGCCTTTTGTAATCGCATCTACGAAAAGGGCCTAGAGTTCCTCTTCTTATTGAAAGACAGTCATGTCAACCTCTCTCTCGAATGTCATCTCATCTTATCTCTGAAACGACGCCAACGTCCCTCTTTTCTCCTGTTAATGACTTTATCAGAAGGCATAAATGTGAGTACATTCTTTTGAGGTGTTCGGTTGGAGGTTTCCTTTACAATATGCAAATTGACTTTTATGGCAGGACAAAGAAAATGAATCAGAGGGCAATACTCAAATAAAAAGATAATTTTTTTTTATGGAAACAAAATAAATGAGATGTTGCGTAGATCCTGTCTTTTGTCTTGGATTTCTGTCATTATATTTTAAAAGATGAGTTTACGTTCAATCAGCCTTATTGTATGGATAATTTGAACATCTTCTGTGTCAAATAAATATTTCGATAAAAACAGTGTAAATACCTTTTTTACTTCAATTTTATTTAAAAATCTTATATCTTGTTTCCATGGAGAATATGAATTGAAAACATTATTTGATTTACTGGGGGAAAAAAAAGATGAGTTTTGTCTATCGACTCTCGTCTGAGAAATTTTACTGCTTTTTGTTTACTTTACTGATACTTTCTTTTGTTGGCTTTACTGATACTTTGCTGACACTTTTCTTCTACTCAAGAGAAAAGGAGAGATAAGATACTAATCAATTTTGAAATATGAATAGTTACGCACTACGAAATCTCGTCAGCCGTAAGAATATATTGGTTAAAAATCTGCATTTTGTTAAAAAGTAAAAAATATATATATTATTTGAATTTAAACATAAAATTCAAAGCGAAATTAGAAGACTATTAGAGTGAAGTTCTTGATAAAATCGAGTTTGAAAGCTACACATTAATAAACAATGTTTGAAAAATAAAGACTGAAATCATAATATGTTATTTTAAAACAATAAAAACTAAAGGCATACAAACAGTGATGTTCTTAAACCAAGAAACTGCATTATTTTAGATTAAAATTTTTAGTTTCTTCTCCTTTTTCAGATATATCTTACGACTTTTTCTGTTTGCTGATTTAATTTATTAGAGAAACTTTTTCTAAGAAACTGCAATACTTGATATAAAAATTATTGCAATTGGAAGATTTTCACCATAATTGAATTTTTAGATCGACATATTTAGCATGTGAGAAAATCAAGGGTAACAAGGGGTTTTCAACATAATAACGTGCAATTAGAATGTCACGGATGGCAATGAAAGGTAGCTAGTAGCTGGAATGCGGAATGGAACTCAAAACTATAACATTGAGTTGTCGGGATGTACAATGAACAACAAAGAAGTAAGCAGCCGACCACCATTATGGACGTCTTCAGACATATTTTCTCTAAATCATCAGGATTCAGTGTAGAGTAGAACTCCTCCTTGGAAGTGTAACTCTATTTCAGTCAGACTTAACAAGCATGTTACAAAAGTAACATGCTTGTAACATGCATACGACAGCGTTTCTCGAACTGTGAGGCGCGCCCCCCTAGAGAGCCATGATAACTCTGCAAGGGGGCGCGAGCATTTTGAAAATTCGGAAATAAGAGATTATTTTAAAAAAATTATTAATTTACTGAAAGTGAACAAACAAAATACATATTCTGGCATAATAAAAAATAAAATACACATTTACACTTTTATAATATACTCATAATTCTGTCAGTACTGCACAATGTATTTTATAATTAATTTAGCAATCAATAATTAATTTATCAAGTTTAATAATTACCAATGATCCCATGAGCTTGTCATATATAAAATTATACGTATACAAAAATTAACCCTTATCATGATAATTTTTACAGTTTATAATTGGTCCCGTAACTGCAGATTAAAAGTTACGCGATTCGTTTCCCAATGCCACTTTCTACGTTAGCGATGTATTATGGGAGAGGGGAAGAAAAGGCGTAATAAAACCGCAAATCCTCTGAAGTAAGGAAATCCTTCGCAAACAATGCCAAGGTCCTTTTGCATTCCAAATCTTTCAAAATAACTTTATGGATTGCAGTGCACAGAAAATATCGCACTTCGGAAAGACGTATGTAAGCGTCCGGGGCAATTAACGCTTTAGCTGTGCGAGACGCTTATGTAGGTTAAAGTTATATTGCAGCTTTAGCGTCAAAGTATAGTATTATTGATTTCAATACATTGCTATTGTATGGAGGAAAGGGG
>BMAV01019294.1:36235-52745 GCA_019973955.1 Trichonephila inaurata madagascariensis
AAGTTAAAAATAGATTTAAAATGAAATAGAAATATATTTAAAAATAAATTTACTTGGATAATTGTATTCTAAACAATTATTCATATTTAATGTTACAATAAAACTCACGTGCTGATTTATTTCAAATATAAAATATGTTGCACAACATTTCTTTTTTTATATTTTATCTTTAATACTACTACAAACACTTAGCAGAATTATAAAATGAATTCATTTATGTAACTCGCAGATCTAAACACGAATGAGGAAAGGAGTAAAAGAGAGGGTATGAATTCATTAAACGGGAAGTAATTATAGGGATTTAATCGAATTTTAGAACTTGCCGAAGAAGATTTTACAGGCATTTTCGTTTGGGGGACTTTGGAAATCTGAAAATTCCTGATTAACTTATCGTATTATCCTACACTGAAATATGCAATTCAGATGCAGGGCCTAACACTTCAGGAATTTAATTAACTGGAATAAAACTTGTGCTCAGTTAAAATCTATGCACGAAATTCACAAATTAATAAAGTAAGGGGATTTATAGGAAAGGAAGGGAGATATAAGTTACATGAATTATGTAAAAGAACTTATGAACTTGCAAGAAATAGTCTGAAGTATTTAGATTTTGATTCCATCAATTGCGCCATAAATTAAATTTTCAATGTTAGATGATATGTTCTATTTTCTCCAAGATCACACAATAATTTCTGTTTGAAAAGAATCACGTTGATCGAATTTATATAAGTGTAATTGGATTACTAAAATTTCATATGAAACAATGTCGATCTCTAGGTATAAGATTTTATTTTTATTGGATATATATATTTTTTATACAATATTTTAATTTAAGAATGTATTTCCAAGAAAAAAACATTTCAACTGTTACTCAATCAAGACTACAGTAAGCTGAGTATTATGGAATTCCCACGTCTACAGAAAATCAATAAAATCTTAGTTTAGTTGCATCAGAGAAAGTCATATGGAATATATAACGAGGGCTATTTAATTTCAAATTTAAGGGGTTCTCAAAGTTTTCTCTTGTCATTGTGATGAAATCTATCGATTGGACGTAGCTTTGAGTATGTCTATCCCTCTCTTTTTCTCGTGCTTAATATAATATCTAAACCAGTACTTCTTAAACTTTCAATGTTGGCGACCCAATTTTAAATCATAATTTTCATCGCGCTCATCTCCGTACATTAAAAATATTTTGAATGCAATAGTAATGTACTTTGACTCAAAAGCTGCAATATGACTTTAATTATAAACCGTACGAATTACCAAGATAAGTATTATATAATTTTGTATATGAAACAGGCCAATAGAAGTCACTAGTAATTATTAAACCTATGTTCTTAACTTAGTACTGATAAATTAATTATCAAACAAATTGTGCAGTACTGATACATTTCTAAGTATGTTATATCAGTGTAAATGTGTCTGAATGTATTTTGTTTTGCTTATTTTCTGTAAATCAGTATTTTTTTTTCAAAAATCTTTTATTTTCATCTTTTTGATATGCTCGCGCCCCCATGTACGGTTATCACGCCCCCTGGGGGGCGCCCACCACAGTTTGAAAAACACTGACCTAAACCAAATTCAAAATTATAGGGAAATCCAGCATATCTTGCTACATTATTCCAGTGAGAGGTCAAGCTAACGCAAAACTGATAAACTACAGCATTAAGTTTTCTATTGTAACACATTTTTCTTCTCATAAATTTCGGGAAAAAGGAAATTTGTGGGAAGGTAAGACGTGTTAATTTATTAAATTTCAGGATTTATGTGTTAATTTATTATTTTTTTTTTAAAAAAAATGTGTCTGTTAATTTATTAATTTTTTTAAAAAAATGTATGTGTTAATTTATTAACTTTAACTAATAAAATTAAGGCAGTTCAGATAAAATATATGAGCAATATTTTTACGTTAACTACTTCCCACATAAATTCATCTTTTCAATTTTAAACTAAAATTCGTTATAAAAAAAAAGAAAACCTCTCCAAGTTTTGCATTAAATTCTTACTATTAATTGTAAAATTTTAAATTCTAATTGTGAAAACAGAAGAGATTTTTAACTAAAATATACAACTCACAGGTAAAATAACTTAAATTTGTTTCCAAGTTACAATAACAAAAAAGGCACGGCAATTATCGAAGCACTGTCGAAGAAATTACTGAGCAAACCATCGAATTCCACTAATATTAATTGTATTATGTTATATATTCTAGAAATAAAAGAAACTTCGATTGATAAATATAATTACTAAGGTATTAGTATAAATTTGAAACATGTTATAGGCGATGATATTCGGAAACCACAAAGCTTGCATTTTAGCTTACAACAAAATTGTGAGACAGTTTCTTAATTGTGTTCCGATTTCTGTACGTTAAGAAGGTTCAAATACATTGAATGTGGAACACATTGTAGGAGAAATACCATGCCCTTTATCTAAACGTACATATAGCCTTCTTTATTTATCGCCAGATCAAAGATTAGTTTTCGCTTTGTCTGCTAAATCGATTTTCTGCAGCACTTCTCTCTCTTTCTCTGAAAGGATGACGGTACAAATATTTTTCTCCATTTTGTGTGTTTCATTCGATATTTTCTACTCGAACAATCAGTTATTAATCTTCAGTGATTGTTTCAATAAGAGGCTTAGTGAGAACTTCTTTATTTGTTGATGTTTTACTGTTCTGTTGACAAGGAGAATTGCAAATACAAATGTTTAACAATGGGAAACATTTCTACAATTCAATATAGTAATTGAATTCCGGAGTTAATTGAATAATTTTCTTTTAAAAAGCTACAATAGTGTTCGTTTCTCTTACAAATGATATTAACTATATCTGATGAAAGTTTAATGCATCTGATACTTACGAATGGATAATGTGTTTGAAATTATTACTAGCATTTGAAATATTTGTGTATATAATTAGGTAATTAAAAATTAACTTGCAAGAATTTGCATTTAATGGTATCATGTTAAATAAGTTATAAATAAATGGTTTATTGCAAATCGTACTACAACACTTGCAGAAAAATAAAATAACCTGAATATTTCGTGTGCACTTTAGTTATTTTTGAAACAACTTATTATTTTCTAATTTTAATATTTGTTAAATAACTTGTAATTGTTAATTTAAACTTATTGTTTTAAAACATACTTCTTTTCTCTATACAAAAAATATAGCTCCTTACTTTTTTATCAAAACTCCTACTTTGAAAACAATATTTTGTCACATCTTGTAGTTATTAGAAGCACAATGAAGAAAATGCTACAAATATATTATATATATTCTGGATAAATAAGATTAAATTTTTTTAAAGAAATTCTGTGATATACAAATTAATATTTAAATATTGTGTATTTTCTTGTTTGTGTTTTATTAATTAACTGGATATGTATGTTTAATGTATATTTTGAATGCGCACGACTTTTATAAAAGATTCATAAATTTCAATGATTTAAAATGTATACTTGTAAAAATTTTTGTATAAAAATGGAAAATGATTTTTCAAAACCATCAAGTTTGTCAAAGAGTTTGATTGTCGGATTACATTGTTAAAAGTAGACTAACTGAAAAAAATGAGAGTTTTAATGTATGTGCTCTGCTATTAAGAATGATATAAATGAGTATACATTAACTCAAAAAGAGAGTTTATTTGAAATACCGTATTTACTCGAATCTAAACCGAACTGTTTTTCCAGTGTTAATGCCACTGAAAATCGGGTGCGGCTTAGAATCGAAGATAAAACATTTGGTGGATGGAGGAAATCGAGTTTCTACTCCTTTCAAAAGGAAAAATATAACTTTTCATTCTGGCCACTTACAACTATGACTTGTCCCATTCCGCAATTTATATCCAGTATTCAGTCTATCCTAAAAATCATTGTCTGGAAAGGTATTTCTTAAGCAAAAGGTATTTCTTTGTAGTGAATAAATAGTTTTGAGTTGCTACTATTAAATTTCATTATTTTCCCAATAATCGCAAGTCAAAATTATTTGACGACACGTCTATATCTCATAAAACATTTTTTTAGAAAAAATGGCACGTTGATCCATAAAGGTTCGCCAACCCTGGTCTATCCTAATCCTCGTTGTTCGCTCATATTTAGGATTTTTTTTTGGTATGCATTTTCTTTTAATCACATAACATCAAAGATATCGGTAATAGCATCATTACGAGTTGACTATGACGAAAGTATGAAAAGGGAGGCAATTTTATACGCAGAAAAAAACGGTAACAGAGAATCTGTCTCTGAAAATTTGACACGCATGAAACAAATATACTTCGATAGCGTAAATAAAATTATATAATTTTTTATTTATAAATGTACAACAATCCTTAATAATTCTTTTATATTCCTCTATAATACATGCTTATAAAAATACAGCATAACAAATGCATTTGACGACTCGTAAGACATCGTGTGGGTAAATGGTGACGCCGTCACAAATTCCGAAGTCAGCTGTGACAATAGGAGTGACGGATCATTTTCGAAACATAGTACTGATGGTTAGAGTAATTATAGGTTCGTACATGTATTTAAAAGTTCTACTGGTAAGATAAATAAATTATTTTAACTTTTTATTATTTCTCATTATTTTATTTTTAATTTCTTAAGTATTGGGTATTGATAAACATTTTGCACAATTTTTTAATTTTCTCTAAAATGTGTAGAGAATTAAGGGTGCGGCTTAGAATCGATGGTAGCTTAGATTCGAGTAAATACCGTACATAAATATATTAAAAGATGATTAAGGTATCCGACTGCGTTCGGAACCGTGATTTTGCAAAAGCGTATTAATGGATAATATTTATGATATTTAATGTCACTTAGATTAGATAACGTACATAAAATAATTGTTTTAAGAATATTATTACAATAAAAAATTATTTAAGTATAATATTTTGACAAAAAATGAACATAGAATGACCAATTTTCAAAAAATTCTCCTTTTATGAAAAATGCTTCTATTATAATAATATTTGGCCTGTATATAGCTCAGACCTATGTACAGACGCTGAACTAGAATTTTTGAAATATACAACTTAGAAGTGGATTTATCCATATTTTACTACAACAGAGGGGAGAACCCGCGGCCAAGGGAGGCCCAAAAACTCGGTTTTTCCCGAATAAAAAATATTTTTTTTTGGCCCCTGTCTCAAAGGGGGCCCCGTGGGATCGGGGGGACCCGAAAACATGATTTTTCCGAATTATTACAAATTACAATTCTTCATGTGCGCAATCGAAAGGTCTTTCTTTCCGTTTAAAAATTTTCTAAATAAGTTAATAAACACAAAAGTTATTCAGAAATATGTGTTTCAAAAGTGGGGAATTAGAAAAAATTCGCCTCCTTTTACGGCATTTTGGATCGTTAATAATTCACGAACCGAAAGGGCCACACTCCAAAACTTTACAGATTCAGAAAGGTCTCGTCAAGTAGATCACGAAAATATATTTTTTCGGGCCCCTGTCTCGAAGGGGGACCCCGTGGACCGGGGGGACCCTTTTATACGGGGCCGTAGTAACTCCCGTGTTTACGGGAGTTTCCGCACGAAAACGATACCGCGGATATGTCCCGTAGAGTGGAGACACTTGTAGGAGTTTCGGAGCTCTGGGCCCAAAGGGGGCCCTGGCAGGGCCCCTCGAAGCTTTTTCCTTCGATTTTGGGGGTCCCCTAATTCACTCACTATGGGGGCCACCCTCACAAAAAACGTCGATAATTACTTCAATTGGTAGTAACTCTGAAAATAATGTGAATTTTTCAAAAATCCTAGCTCAGACTCTCTGGAGAAGTCTTTACTTATATAAGCAAAATATTATTATTATAGAAGCATTTTTTATAAAAGGAGAACGTTTTGAGAAAATATTATTCTAATTTAATTTTTTGCCAAAATATTGTATTTAAATAAGGTTTTTTTGTCATAATGTTCTGAAAACCATTTTATACATGTATTCTTATCTAAGTGACACTAAATATCACGGAAATTACCCATTTATGCCCCTTTTTTAAAATCACGGTTCCGAACGTAGTCGGATACTTTAAGTACAGAGATGCACGGCTTTTATTTTATACTACTCAAAAGACATCAAACTATTTTAATTTCACAACGGTTGTTTCAATAAGAAATGAAAAGAAATTATAGGTATATATTTAGAAATATTGCATTATTTTTATTCCTTCTTTAAGTAAGATAATTCCTTCTGGTATATCTTCAGGGCTACAATAACACATCTAAAGAAAAAAAAATCCTTGATGTGGTTGAAGGAATTATTGAGATAAATTAACGGAACTTTTAATAATGATAAAAATTGCTCGTATAACTAATGAGCTTCAAGCATCTTGTTTGAAGCCTTAACTTCAGATTAACTTCCCTGGTGTGTTCCCATCTGACTAGCAGCATTCAGTAGCTGTCTCATCTGCATTTCGCATCTCGTTATCCTTTTCGGAAAGATTTATCCTCAAGATGTTAGGCAAAACTTTTACTTTCAGCTTCGTTGTGCGGCTGTAATTAATGGAAAATTAGTTGGAAGTGTTGCGAAGAGTATTTACCACATTGTTATTGCCCAGCGCTCTAACGAAATCCGAGAAGAGCTTTCATAGGTGATCTCCCACAATTTACGGCTTGCCTCCCAGTAAAATATCCTTTGTTGTAAATAACAGCGTGCATATTCTTTACATGTTTAAACAGTGGGAAGTTAATTAAAATTTTGAGAACGGCCTCCGGTCGTGTGAAAGTAATAGATGGCTTATTATTTACTGTAAAATATGAAAAACAATAAGGTAATCATTTCGAAATATTTACTGTTTTAGTTTCCGAATTATTTATTCATCATTACTGAGAATTTAAAATTATTATTGTATTAAATTACTTTCAATTCATCATGATATGATGTTTGCAAACCATTTATAAGAACACTATAAGTTACTTAAATTGTAAGAAATGTAAACAATTTTAAATATTTAAAATATATTGCGTGTGTATGTATGATATAAGCAACACATCTCATGCTGAGCATAAAATATATGACTTCTAACAAAGATCTTGCTTTGAGAGACATTCCTTATGCTCTTAAACCATAATAATGAAGTTTAAAAAGGAAATGAAAATATTTAAAAAATATATATATATAATTAATCATCATTTATAAGATATAAACTTTCTAACTTGATTTCTGATTATCTTACTATTTAATTAAAGTAGTTTATATAATTTTATAATAAGAACTACGGCTTCATTTAATTCAAAAATTCACTAAATACATTAACATATGACCATTCATACTTACACGAAAATGAACAAAAAGGTGGATTGAATTTTATTTTTCAGAATTTCAAAATCTATTTATACCTAAAAGATGTTCTATTGTATATAAAAGGAAAATAAAAAAATAATTTTTATCTTATGTTTTGCCACAAGGGATATGAAGCTTAGAAATTTGAGTTTTTTTACGGTAAAACACAGCATAGTGTTTTTTAACATTTATTGCGATGAGAAGGCACATATTAAATAGTTACACGAATAAATATTAGGTATACTTGACAGATCCTTTAGTATGAAATTTTTAAAAAAATAAAAACCTACTGTCGAAGTTATAGCGCACGATAAAGTGGAAGACGGAAAACAGCTTAGATCGGACTGTGGAAATCGACAATGCTGGAAAAGAGAGCTAAGTTATGAGATGTTACAATGTTACATTGTACTACTCAATATTTCAGTACTCACTAATCAGTAATCATCACTTTTTATCTCTAATATTGTAGAAAAATAATTATTTTGAGTCTGAAGTTATCTAACCCAAATATATATATAAAGTCTTTTTCCATTTTTTTCGAAATTTCAACCCCTTTGTGGCAATATTAAATTTTGAAATAAGTTTCTTAATTATTTTTCTCATGATTTCCAAACCGTAGAACATATTTTCCGCATAGGTAGGTTTCAATTGATGGACATTTTTTTCTCCTTACAACCACGATCCACAGTAAGGAACATTAGGAAATTATAAGGGTTGCCCAAATGAAAAGTGGACAAGTTCAATTAAAAAAAATGATTTTATTGGAAATCAAAAGAAATGGCTCTGGGGGTCTTAACACAGGTCCCATCGTTTCGGCAGAAGGTATTTGTCTTTAATCTAGAAAGAACGTCGTTGATTCTTGAAGAAGTCCTGACCAGCTTCCTTCACTTCATCGTCCAAATCGAAACGTAGTACTGCCTTAAATGGCCTAAAGACCTAGAAGTCCCAGGGGGACAAATCCAGACCGTACGGTGGGTGTTCTAACATTCCCCAATAGATTTTTTTAAAGTTGCCACACGTGCCACTCGTACCAAAGGTTTCAAGAGAGATGTGTGGGTGGACATTGTTACGGAGATCCAATATCTTTTGCTGCCCTTCTCAAAAACTTTTACACGAAATGTTCCGACCTAAATAGTGCTAGCCATAGACTGCCACTTGTCATCGATAAATGTCCGCATTAAACTCACCTCCTGCAATCAGGAACCGTACTACCACACGTGGTTCCAATTTGGACGCATCCTTATATGGCACGACTTTATTTTCGATTAATTTCCTCTACCACTACAGGTTTCAGAGTTAAACGTCGTATGCGGTGTACTTTTCCTACCGTCCTTCGTGTCCCTGTTTGGTGGCTGTGATATAGCTGCACTGATTCTGACGCAACAGCATATATCCACTTTTCATTTGGGCAACTCTTATATATTATTATTCATTTGTGCTTCTGAGGTTTTGTTTTAATATTCTATCTATCTGTTTGTCTATATAATAATAATAATAATGATAACTGATATTATATATATATATATTTATATATATATAGTCAAGCCTCTGTATAACGAACCTCTATATTGCGAATTTTTCTATATAGCGAACCTTTTCCTAGAATCTTGAACATTTCAAGATTTTCTTCGTAAAATAACCTCTCTATAGCGAAGTGTATTTTCTATAAAACGAACTTTTTCTTTTGTGATTCAATTTTTGTTCTCCATTTTTTAAAATATTCCTAAAAAAATTTCAAATTATTCTCTCTTTAACACATTTTATGGTGATCATATATCTTGAACTGGTTTTATTTAAGCTTAACTCGCCGAGAGCAATACAGTTCTGGACGTTTCAACCAAGAAGTGCAACCTTTAACCCCCATTGCCCAGTTCACTAGAAAAATCTTCGATATCCTCTTTCACCATCAGGGGAGTTGTCCCGTGTTCTAATTATAAAATAATGTATGTTTAATATTACTCGTATGCTTTAAATTATAAATATCCTTCAAATTCATTAATTTTAGTATAAAATTATTTTCTTAATATTGAAAATACAGTGAACTCTTCGATATCCTTTTTTCTTGTTTTACTTGCAGGTTTCTTTCTTTCTTTTTTTTCTGATGGTTAAGATACATAAAATAACCATATATTAATTTAAAAAAAGGTGAGAATAATTACTTTTTTTAATATATAGAGTTTATGAATTTAAAATTTGTTTTATGTGGTTTATAAAGTATATTAAACGATGAACCTCTATATAACGAATTTTCCATATAACGAACCTTTTTCCAGGATTTAGCGACTTTGTTACATAGAGGTCCGACTGTATATTATATTTAATGAATAACAACAAATATAATAAGAAATATAGAGGTAAAAGAGTTTATTTTTTTAATACAGAAGTTAATTAGTTATGCAGATAAAAAATGATATCGATTTATATTTTTCATATACCAAAGTTAACAAGTGAAAACTGGAAAACTCATCCTATACTCAAAGCCCAAAAGTAATTTTAGTTTTCGGAAAGGAGTTGAAATTCTGAGAACTCGATTTCATTACTCTGAGAAACCATAAAAGTTGCTTTTCTAAAATTTTTCTCCGCGACACCGAAGCCAATAAAGTTATGAAAACTCGTAAAAATAACAGGAGGAAAAGTTTTCTTTTCCTGCGCGTGGGTGTCTAAGTGGCAAAGAAGTGAACTTCCCTCCACCCTGTAGGTTAAAAGAGACCCGAGAAGTGAGGTATTGTCGACTGAAAATAACAGACGACAATAGAGTAGTTAATTCCACGGGTCCAGGAAATAGAGCAAGAGCAACGATCATCTTATTTCTTTTCTGGGAACTGTTTCTCCCCCTATCACCTTTATCGACTGCGGAGTATAGAGGGAGAACGAAGCTGAACAAAAGGAGTGAAAAAAAAGTATAGAGGAGTACTTTCGAGTTAACTTCTTTTCCTTTGAAGGAAATAACATCCTGCTTTTATAGCACGATTCCAATTGAGACGCTCTAGAAACTAGGAAGAAGACTGGTCGTTAACCACCCTATGGAGCATCTTTCTGTTAAATCGAAACCGAAAATCTAGGAGCGAGTAAAATGGATTGCTAACGGTGAAGTAATGAAGGAATGTATGTGAAGTGACCATTTCCTCGGGAAGATGAATTACTTGGGAAGGGGTATATAAAGCTCAAAGGATGAGCTGTGGTTACTGATGGAAATAATCACGAAACAAATATCTGGATATTGTACCTGAGTCTTTTGTTATCTGAATTATTGTTGTCATTTTCTATATATTGCTCTGCGATAACAAGAAATTTTTCCTGGATAATATTTCACTGAGGCTTAGGTTTATTCAGGATTTTTTTTTTGTGTATATTTCATTTTATGATTTTGATATATCACAGCCTTTGATTGCAATATGTATACTATTAAAGAACTTAAAAACTAGATTGAATGTGAGAGAGCTAAAATACTAAGCAATATTAAAATAGTGAATTTTTTGATCTTAGAAAAACTGTGTATATTTCATAAAATATATGGTACATTTGTATTAAAAGCTATTTTTTGTTCTATTTTGTAGCAACATTTTAAACTTTTCTGAACTGAATTTCCTGCTTACACACAATCGTATGTTTTTACCATAATTGTTGTTTAGTGCGTTTTGCATTAAATTCTATAGCATAAAAAAGAAAGCACTAAGTTCAGAATGAGACAGAAATGGGTAGATATGACTCGCATGTGTTAAAAATGAAATACTAACATTAACATAGGAATTAAAAACTTTGTTAAAAAACTGCAGGTAAAAGACAAGAATTAATTTATTCACCCACCTAAGGACTTGAGGCAAGTTGTTATATGGTTTAACATCGACTACTAGAATTGTCAAATGTCCTTCTTCAAAATTGCTTGCCATACACATTGATTGAGTTAGACTGACGAGATACAGATTCATGCCATCATCAAAAATAAATTATCTCCACTGGGAAGAGATCTGGCTATTGGTCAGGAACGTGTTAGAAAAACATGATGTACAGCAGGGCATTGTTCTGTTGCAATGATAACCAGTGGTTTGTGAAAGGAAGGATAGCATTAAGGGGCATATAATCTCTCGTCAACTTAACACCTCGTATCATAATTACTGGTTGTACAGCTGTGTGGTGGATGAAAGTCAGGTGAGTATCCTATTGGTGTCCTGGACGTCTCTAGACACGTTTTCATAGGTCATTGGGACTCAATTCTAAGAGGGATATATTGTTTTAAGTCTCTTAAGAACTAGTTCTATAATCTGAAATTACATCATAGTCCTATCGTTCAACCACCCATTAATATTGAACTGTTGCTATCCAAACTACTGTTCATCCTTATGAGCCATTCTTTGAAAAAAAAAGTATCAGAAATAATCGTAAGCCTTTAGAAACACGAGAAAGACTAAAATTACATGTCCATCCTTAATTTGCATAAATTAAAAGAGATGGAATTTTATTCTATTATTAATAAAAGCCTCTTTCTTATTATGTTTACCAATTTTTATTACAAACGATTCAATGGTTTTTGAAAAATCCATTACGAAAATATGTTTGTTTTTTAACTAGCTTACTCCCACCAGCGTATGTTTAGGATCCTATAGAGCAAGTTTAATCCTATTTCATTGTCCTAAATCAGTGATAGCTTAGAAAATATCATAGTTTTCCATTTTGGTTAATTGGCTTTTCTTCATAAGTTAGTTTTTTTGTTCTTGATTTCAGAATTTAAACTTCCTCTATTTTGTAGGATATTTAAATTAATCCGTCATATCTTTTATTTATTAATATTATATATATATATGATAACATTTACTATATATATACAAAGGGAAATATTATGCATTAACATTTGGTTACTATTCCTTTCTTCATTATCATATATACTGGTATTCTAAGATTGTTTTAAAACTTCACGGGCTAAAAATAACGCTACCTGATGGTTAGAAAAGTCTTATATAGAGAATGAAACATCGTACAGATAAAAAAATTCCTGATTTATTACTTTTGGAAATCCCATGTACATTAAAATGAAATTAAAATGTCTTAAAATTTTGCTGTTACTATACGTTTGACGTTACTTTTTTGTCTTTAGGAGTTGATTTTTTTTTGTTTCCGTAGACATATCTATCAAGCTTTGAAATTGTATGGCTAAAGTAGAACAAAAAAAAAATTGTATTTTTAAATGTTTTTTTACATTATTAAACTCATTTGTAGTTTGTATTATAGATTTTACAAATTGTAGAATTGATGCTATTTTGAATATTTCCTTTGTATTCAATGAATTCAACATATCTGTGTTTTATATTACTGTACTTAGATTTTCTCTTGTATACATAGTTTAATTCAGTAAATAAAAATAATTATTACTACAATAATATTTGAATATTTTCATTCTTCCCCATCAAATTTTGCTTACATTTCTAATTAAATGATTCTAAATGAATTAATTTTAAAAAGATATGTATATACTAATAAATTAATTCTTTTTAATTTTTCGTATTAAATAATATATTTACAGTTTTTATTTTATAGCTACAAAGCAAAAATCGTTGTTTTTTTTTTTTTTTTTTGTAGGTAAAATGGGGATGTGAATGACTAATGAATAAAAGTGTGAATATGCCATTAAACAATATTTATGAGTATTCATATCTTTTCTATTATTTTAGTTATAAAAACTGTTTGACTAAGTAACAGCATTGAGAGCAGTCTTTGTATTCTTGAATAATAGTATGTATGATAATATAGAGTAGAATAGAGAAACCAAATGTTAATATACAACACTTTTCTTCGTCCTAAATATTATAATTTAAAAGTAATTATTTAAAAATAACACTTCAACTAAATAAATGAAGTGAATAATGTGCAACATTATGAGAAATCAGTAAACAAATAGTGATAACCCTTCATTATATGGAAAACAATTAGACTCCCTAATCAAGATATGTATTCTTCATAAATATCAAACATTTGAAACTAATATAAGAAAAAAAGTAAAAACATTTATAATGTTAAGATAAGTATTAGGAATAAATAAAAATCCGAATTAGAATACTTTTAACAGGAAAAAAATTATTAACTCAACTCGCACGAAACATTATTTTTTTCAGAAGTAAATGGAAAAACTATATTTCTTTGTAACATTTTTTTTCAAAGGAAAGATAACAAAGGTAACAAAGTGCAGCACGTCAAGATTTTTTTCACATGAACTTAATGCAGAAACGTAAATAGAATTCCTGAAATAGAAATAGACCCTGCATTACCCTATTCAACAGTGGTCATTCAGACTGTATCATTTGAAGAATCTAGGAGCTATTTAGCTTCTACAACGAAACGAGACGTGCTTTGAATATGCATGAGAAAAAATGAAGGCTACACTATCAGAGCTGAATCTAAATGGCTGCCAAGGGTGATAAGAAAATATTATACCTTGTTCATTTTGTGAAATTGAATTGAATAGTTTAAAAAGAAATATAATTGAACAAGGAAATTTTTCTTATAAAACACGTGTAATTTTGTTTCTAATGTCTAGATTCAAAAATTGAATGCTATATTAAGAAACTAAATTTTTTTTTGTCGTGTTTTAATTTACTCTTAAAATATATGCTAGAAATTTCACCGAAGGAGCAGGTATTTTATAGTTAAGATAGTCAACAATGAATAAAAAATGATTTAAATTTATGTTGAATAAATTCTACTTAAAAAGTAGAAATTAAATTTCATTTGAAAGTATCCCCATACTTCTTTTAGCTGTATTTTTTCTCTCAATTCCTACTGTTAAATCGCACTTTATCTCTCTATATATTTAGTTATTTATAACTATACATCTTGTTCAAATTTTCAATCATTAATAAAATACTTTTTATTGATCCACTGAAGTTTTTTAAACTTGAAGTGGATGACACTTGATGTTAATACAGTTTTTTCAAATATTAATTCTTTAATTAAATTTAATTAATGAATAAATAGTAACAAACAAAAAAAAATAGTCCAATTCCCTATATAGAAAGGAAAATAGAAAATTGCATTCTATTTTGTCACTTAACAGTGTGATTCTGTCATATGTACATGCGTATTTATATTAATTATAATTATTTAATAAAATGTAACTAAAATAAAAATTTCCTTGGTCGACCTAAGTAGGAATAGACATAATTTTTTAAAAAACTATTTGTGCTATACAACCATATTCCGTAAGCGAAAAGACAAATTTTAACTTCAGTCCGCAAGCACCAACAATTCAATTATAATTAATAACTACTCAAAAATCTCTAATCATTAGAAAGAAGAAGAAAAAAAAAAAAAAAAACAGAAAGAAATATTTATTTTAAAAGATTTACTTTTATGAACTTATGAAAATGTTTTTATAAAATACTTTTTTAAAAATATGAATTTTGGTAATTTTGGAGCGTACGCGCGCTAAAAATCACAAAAGTCAATGATTCTTGAAAAAGTTTCTTTATATAGCAAAGTTAAGACTACACAGAACCCTACAAATTTCAAAACTACTGAAAAAATGTTTTTTACATTTTCTTGTGTCCCATATTATTGGGAAGCTTGCCACTAAATTTCAGATCCGATAACAAATTAGTTTTTAAGGTATTTGTGAAGTTTTCTGAGCTTAGGCTTAGGTTTAGGTTTCATTTTAGATAATTTTTGCAATTTTCAATTGAATTCGTTAAAACTATTTTTGAGCACAATCAACTCTTTCAGTGTGAAATGGTCATTAATTTAAATTTTAATTACTAAAATAATTTCTACTTGCTTACGTTTTGAGTTTTTTGAGTTCTCATAGTTACTTACTTAAGACTGATTTCAAGACAAATTTTTGTTTTAAAAATAGTTTATATAACTTAGAAGCTTTATTAATAATTTTTTCCTGTTGAAAAAATGCCATAGCCAAAAAGTTCTCAGATTTGCTATTAGAAATAATATTTCGAAGAGATGGAATACTACTGAAAAGGATGTGTCTAAAAATCAGCCCTCAGCTGATACTGCAGACTCCCGAATACGAATATTTTGAATTCAACTATTGCAGATAAAATGGAATATTTCCATGATGTACCAAACTACATTATAGTAAACATATTGTAGTACTACATTATAGAATTTTAAAGTTACGTAACAAAAACTCAAACTTACTAAACTCTGCCCTGATTTAAAACTGAAAAAAATTTATTTTATGTACAAACTTGGTAATTTTTAGTTTAAGTTAATATTTTTATTAATTTATACATAATTGCTTTGTGTTTCAAAACTTTTGAGAAAACATTGTGTTAAGATTAGGCTGAATAACTTGTCGTTGTAACAAATGCTGTCAATATTATGCAAAACTCTATTTTGAATTTAAAAAAAAACGTTTTCAGTTATATTTAATTAAAGTAGTTCTTTAATGTAGAACTTAAGGTCGTAAAATAACATATTAAAAATTAAAGCTTTACAGGAATTATAAGATTTTTCTTTACGACTATATATAAGCTTTAAATGTGTGTTTTCCCCAGACTTTAAATTTTGAAAAGATATAAGGATTTTCTAATCCCTAAGGGGCTTTTTTTTCTGTTTAAGATAAAGTCTTGAAATTTTTTGTATATACTCCAAACGTACGTTCCATAAAAGTTAGTATGGATTTAGGTCTTAGATCTGTTTTTTTTTTAAAAAAAAATATGCTAAAAATATTTTTAAAAATTTCATGTTTTTTCCATGTTTAGCCAGAAAAATAATTATTAAAGATTAACAAGGGAATTTAGCTAGAAAAATAATTATATTAAAGATCTACAAGGGAATTTAGCTAGAAAAATAATTATTAAAAATCAACAAGAGAACAGATTTTCAAACCGTACTAACTTTTGTTCTCAAATCACTTATAATGACTAAAAAATTTTAAGAAGGAAAAATTTTTATATAAAAGTTTGAAAAAACTTCAAAAATTCTTATTTTTTTAAAATTGTAAAATAATGGCTGGTCAAACTGCTTTTTAACTTTCAGAATCAATAATATAATATGAATATAAAACATAAATGATTTTTTACTGTTACTACCTCCAAAAAATCTTTTTAGAAAAAGGGTACTGTGTAGCCTTAATTATGAGTATTAACAATTAAACTATATTTAAAAAATCATCAGTTAAGAAAAGAAAAGTAAAAATATCGAAACCTTTGAAAATCTTTTGCTTATGTAAAGGTACATATATATATATATATATATATATATATATATATATATA
>BMAV01019294.1:53690-93108 GCA_019973955.1 Trichonephila inaurata madagascariensis
CTAAAATACTCATCGTAGAACCCGTGCTGCCATATATCTTGGAAGAGTGGATTTTAAGGAATATTCTTGCTAGGTATTGTCAGAATATTCGTAAAATTGGTTATTCTATATTGTTTTAAAGTGAGTGGTACTTATAAGTACCGTCAGTAGATGAAGGGTTAAATTCGCCTTGGCTCAAAGTTCTCGTGTTGGCGGGGGTGTAAAAGCTAGGAGATAGGAGTACTTGATAGGAGTTACTTGTTCCGTTCATTTGATCAAATTTCAAAATTACGAAGTCTGCCACCAATAGACTTCATGTAGCTTCGAGAAGTGCGGTATTTATTAACCAATGAATCAATTAATTCTAGAGGAATTAGAGATAGGCCTCCTTTTATTTTGAAAGATGACGAAATGACGAGTGCAGCACTTAAGCTATAGTGCCTTATTAACCAAATTTCCAATCCACGATAAGTAAGATGTTTGAAGAACTGCTTTATTAAATGTGTAGAAGTCCACATTATTCGGAAAGGCGAAATTTTTGGTTAGAATCATAATTCAAACTTGAGGATGTATTTAAAACTTATTATACACGGAATTCATGAATTTAACAGATTATTTATTCATTAAAAATAAGTTACTGAACATCAATTGCAAGAATTCCTAGTATTAACAGATTGTATATACTCTTGATTTCTCCATGTAATTTTTTTTTGAAGGACAATATTAAATAAATTTTCAAAAACAAATTCTCAAGAAGTATTTATTCCAATAAAGTTAAATATTAAGTCATATTATAGTACATTTTTTTTGTTCCGTTCTTTAGAGATTCCTTAATATAAAAAAAAAGAGACAAAAAAACCCCCAGTTTTTATCAAATTGTGAAGGAAACTAGCAAAAAAGGGAAATAATTATTAATAAAAGATATTTAAATGTCTGTGAGATTATAACTTTTCAGTTTCTCAACGTAAAAGACATAATAAAAGTGACGATGTTTGTATAATATCGTATAAGAAAGTTCTCATATAAAAAAACAACTATGAATGTCAATATATTTGATAGATTAGCATATATTGATTCTTTGTTAAAAGATTAAAAAAAATATATTGATTTTTCTTTGTTACTTACAAAAGTATTATACAAATGGAGTTTATATATATCACAGTCGTAATTTACGTATTTATTCTTGCTGTGAAAACTAGAATCTTTTAAAATAAATTGATAAATAAAGTGTACTGCTGGCCATTAAAATTGCACAACTAGAAAAGAGAGAAAACAACAAAAAACTTTATACTTATCGAGCGTATTCTGCAATGTAGAAAGAAAACACGATTAAATTTATAGACAGTTTGAGCTTCAGTACACTCATCTGCTACCTTTGACAACTAAAATGGCTACATCCCAATGTTAGTCAATGGAACAAACTTTGTTTGGATGGCAGTTACAGGCAAGTTATTTAACAACCGTAGTGATTGGAGAGCGGTAGGGGCAAAGTCTTTCGGCAATCCATGTCCAGTTGCTTTAAATGGGTGAGAGATCTGGAGAGCAAGCTGGCCAGAGTAACAGTCAAACACCTTCTGTGTCGAGGTAGATCTGGACTTTACAAGCAACATGCTGCGTCATTTTATTGAAAGACGATATCTTCGAGGCCCACGAAAGACGATGTCTACAAAATTATGCCACAGCCATCGGTCTTAAGATCTGAAAAAATTAACGTTGGCTGATAAGATTAACGACGGGGCGAACAAGAAGTGTTCATGTCATGTAAACAATGGCTGTTTGTACCATAATACCAGATGTAGGTCTAAAACAACGATATTGAATGCAAGCAAGCCACGTGCGTTCTTCCGGGGACCTCCAGACAAGGAGAAATTCAAGATGATGCTGTACACAGAACCAGGACTCGTTCGAAAAGACGACATGATGCCACTCCTGTGACCAGTTTTGTCATTGAGAGCAAACACCACTGTTGCCATACATCTCTACGTTTCAAAGTCAATGGAACCTGCAATAATGGTTGCCGTGTAGACATGTCGTGCTGCTCCAGATATCCAAGCCCAAATGCAGGTTAATTGCACTGTCATACAGATACTCATCGTGCAAACTTGAACACATCCCAACTTAAAGTCCGTTACTTGGCAATCTGTTACCGATCTTGCAAAACTGAGTTGACAATATCTTTGTCCTATCGGGAGTTAGAGACGTGAAGGACATTTAGATGTTGCATAGCGTTCACTTTGACCCTCTTTAATCTATCAATTCCGTGTTCGTATGACAATCATAGGATTCTTACCAATATAAATAGCAATATCAAGGATTGATAGACCTTAGGATAGATAAGACGATCATAGTGCTATCAATTCCGACATGTGGTGGTAGGCGTTTCTCTTATACGAGGTATGGCACAATCTTCTCACAAACAACTAACATTCAAATGAGATTTCTGATGATAAACCTGCTGCTTAACCTTCCCTTTCTGCGGAGTTTGAGATGGAGTTCCTTTTTTCCTTCTGTGGGGTTCGATTACGCGTAAATGTTAATCACTTGTGTATATCCTAGAACAGGGATGTTGAACCAATGGCACGCGTGCCATTGATGGCACGTGACACAATATTTTGGGCACGCCACAAATCAAAAAGGTTTGTGTTTTAGTTCAAACAAATTTCACCGTCAAGTATTACGAATAAACGCGAGTGATCGGTCGCGGTGCAAGAGGCGGCGGGGAACACACTCTTTTGTTATTGTCTTACAATCCTAACATAAGTTATTTTTCATCTGATTTTCAGCGCCAAAAGTCACACTAATGTTACTTAAAGTTGAATTACACATATGACTAAAACATTTACAACAGTACAGTACGAAATATATTTTTGCGTAATAAATATTTTTCAGTTGTTGGTATTTAGTTTTATTATTTTCCCAATAATCCCACATAAGTCAAAATTATTTGATGGCACGTCTATCCTTCGATAAATATTTCTACAGAAAAAAATGGCACGTTGATCTATAAAGGTTCGCCACCCCTGTGCTAGAATCTTTTTCCTTTCATGTAATTAAAACCTTTATATTATCCCTCTTTCATGGCACTGAAGTTTTAATGATCAGTAATATATCTTATTTATAATAGTATGAATTGTTTGTGAAGTAAAAAGAGTTACTTTGATCTTCATACTAATTTATCAGCACTGAATGATTTACCTCACAGGCTGTAAATGAGCTTGTTATTATTGTTTCCTATGGTCTGCGAGCATCTTTGAATAAATACGATTAAAGGGTTTAAAACAGTGTTTGTCAAACATACTGATTTTATTCCGTATAATGAATTTTAAATAACAGTTTTCGCATAATATTCTATAATAATATAAATTACATGTGAAAACTCTACACTGCTTAGCTGAAGCAACCGAATTTAGTTTACCACTCCCCAATTTTCAGTATAACTTAGAAAGCAATTGATAATCATTACAGAAGAAAATTCCGAAACAAAGTGCTTATTAATAAAAGCACTTCATTAAAAACTCATACTTTAATAAATTGTTTGAAGATAACTGTGTACGGCTAAATAAATTATACTTACATGTAAAAACATTTCTATTCAGATGTTTTAATTTAAATGGTTTTCAAAATTTTTATCATTAATGAGTTCATCTTTCAAAGATACGACTGCAAGATATAATTAGTTTTTGAATTTGTTTCTTTACGAAAAATACATAAGTTAATTAAATTTTCTCCTTCACTTTTACTCACCATCTTTCGAGAAACAAACATTTAATATTTGAAATATGATTTTTAAAGTTTTCTCTGACATAATTGATTCCGTTTTAATTTAAATAACCATATGTATCACTTTTTCAACTTGTATATTTTAAATATTTATTTCAATGATATAATGTAATATTTAAATTAAAATTCATATTGTAAAGTAATAATTTTTTATATACAAAAGTTGATATAGTCTATTTTTAATTTATTTTTTTTAAGGGAATGTGGTACGGTTTATAAAATAATCTTTGTGTGTGTGTATTAATCTTTTTACAATTTTAACCAAAGTATATAAATTACGTAAAACAGTTTAAAGTGTATGAAGGGATTTTAAAATGATACTCCCCCTAAAGTAATAAACATGCACACATGAAATTTGATTTACGTATAAATCAATCTATGTATAACAAAAGTTGATAAGGATTTTCTGCTAGCATGATTGATATTCGTAAAATACTCTTTTTCCCCTAAATGTTTAATGAAAAATGTGTAAATTCTAAATGCAAATATTTTTTTAAAAAAATAAGTATTGCTTTGATTCAAAAATTCATATCAACCTTTCTTTCATTTTCTAATAGCAATAAACAAAAAAAAATCAAAGCATTTGTCACAATAGAAAATAAAGTCTTCGCATTTTAAACGAAGATAAGAGTTATTTTTTTTTCTTCTGAGATAAATCCACTTAAAATTTTTATTTGTCATTGAGATGTGAATAAAAATGATACGTGAAAGTTATCATAAATCTAATCTTTTTAAATTTAAAGCTTTGAAATTTCGTGAGATTATAGAAAATTATATAAAGAATAATCTAGGCTAAGAGAAAATTTTACTTGAATTTTTGACCGATTTTTGTTAATTCAATCTTGCAGTGTCCCTTAACTTAATCAGAAAGGTTGCATTATAAAATTAATTTAATTTGTATTAAATTAACATGGCTATTCAGAAGTTCTACTATTATTGTAATGGTTTGTTTGCTTAAAGTAATTCTGCTGTTACCTTTGAGTTTAAAATGTGAATTTTATCAGAAAGAAATAGATTCTGCATAATAGCCAACTAAGTATTTTAATATACCTATGTACATGTTTGATTGATTAATTAATTGATTGCTTATTAGTGTCCCATTTTGAAGCAACACGAGGAAATTGTGATTGATGGTCAAGTGACCAAAAATGTGTGTACATGTTAAATTACTGTCAATTTATTTAAATCTTTTTATGATGATACACTTCATTGTGATCTAATAGAATAACAAAAAGTATTATATCTATATATATATAGATATTTCTTTAAAAAATTGTATTTATGAAGGGGAAAACAGGCACACAAAAATACAATTAGAAATGGAATTTTTAAGGGAATGAGATGAAAAGGGCAATAGTCAGCAACAAAACTTATTCAATTTGGAACCTTTTTCAATAACCTAGTGCAATTTTAGTTAACCCAAATGAAAAATAATTGAAAACCGCAAAATTCATTAAAAAAGTTTACAAATAATGCTAAAGTGTATTGAGCATTTTAAGAATTTTTTTTAGAAAAACAAAAATTGAATTGTAAACCTTGCATAAAAATTCTCTTCTATAAATAATGGGACTACAAACGCATCTATCTCTTTTTAAACTATTGTTTAAACAAGAGTAAATAATTTATAAGATATATTTTTAATTAAAATCTAATCGAGCAATTAAAATTTACATGAAATAAACACTGAAAACTTTTGATAACGCCAAAAGTTTTTTTTTTCACAAGTTAAAAAAATTCTGTATTATATAAATCCGTATTAGAATATACACTGTCGAGCCAAAACATTATAAACACCGTCACATTTTTCGCTGAACTTGTCTGGATGACATGGAGGGCACTTGATTAAGGTATCCGACTACGTTCGTAACTGTGATTTTGCAAAAGCGTATAAATGGATACTATTTATGATATTTAGTGTCACTTAGATTAGAAAATATATATAAAATTGTTTTAAGAAGAGTATTACAATAAAAAATTATTTAAGTACAATATTTTGACAAAAAAATCATAGAGTGACCCATTTTCAAAATATTCTCCTTTCGTGAAAAATGCTTCTATTATAACAATATTTTGCCTGTATATAGCTCACACCTTTGTACAGAGGTTCAGCTAGAATTTTTGAAATATATAACTTAGAAGTGGGTTTATCCCTGTTTTACGACAACAGAGGGGAGAAATTTTAGGAAAAAAACGCCGATAATTATTTCAATTGGCTGTAACTCTGAAAATAATGTGAATTTTTCAAAAATCGTAGTTGAACCTCAGTACAGAGGTCTGAGCTATATACAGGCAAAATATTATTATAATAGAAGCATTTTTCGCAAAAGGAGAACATTTTGAATAAAGGTTATTCTAAGTTAAGTTTTTGCCGAAATATTGTATTCAAATAAATTTTTTTGTCAAAATGTCCTTAAAACCATTTTATACATGTATTCTAATCTAAGTGACACTATGAAAATTATCCATTTATGCGCTTTTTTAAAATCACGGTTCCGAACGTAGTCGGATACCTTAAGAGAAGGTATTTACTCTTGCTGGGGAAGGTAAAAAATCATTCTTGCTCTTACTTTTGTGAGGGATGCAAAGGGTTGCTGATCTTAGCGAATTTCATAGAAGGCAAATTGGATGTTCCGAAGACTCGGAACGGGTATCTCCAAAACTGCATGAATGGTAGACTTTTCGCTATCTGCCATTTTTAGTATTTGTGCAAAGTTGATAAAGAATTTTGAAACCAGCAGTAGACACCCAACTGTTGAACGTCCAAGCATCATCAAAGACAAAGGTCGTCAGAGACTATCCCGTTCAGTAAAGCAAAATCTGCACCAGGCTGCGGTTCAGCTGACTGCCCAATACAATGCAGGTCCAAGAATAAATATTTCCAAACATGAAATTCAGGGGACACTGTTGGATATGGGACTGTACTTGCTGTGTAGTCCCATATCTCCCTTGTGTGCCTCTGCTGACCAAGTGTTATTGTCAACTACACTTACAAAGACCCAAGGAACAACGAGATTGGATTATGGGTAAGTAGAATGAGTGAGTGAATATTAACATCGCACTATTCAGCTACTCGAGAACTTTTGGTGACAGACCTCGAAATTTTGAACCATGGTCAAGTGACGAGAATGACACCTGTGTGAGCTGACACTTCTCTCTCCTAACTTCCACACCACACATACGGAAGGACATTTGAGCCTCGACATATTAAACGTGCATCAGCCCCCTCTGCACTTAAAAATAGAGCATATTTTTTAAGAAACTGCGAAAAAAAAATCTGTGAGGGAACTCATCTATCAACTTTTCCAGTATAACTGATGATATGCAGAGATTACTTTCATATTCCCTAATTAAATAATGGTAATAAAATGATGGTAGAAAATCATGGTAAATGATCAGAATGGTAAAAAACACAAATAAAATAAATTAAATAAAATCCAAGAGAAGCATTCCCGTGCTCTCAATATAAGAAAGGTTTATTATTATGCAATTTTTATATCCGTATATGTACTAAAATAAACTAAAAATACTATAAGCACCCAAATCATAATCTTTTCTGATTTGTTCGTATTTCTTCACTTGAATTTCTGAAAAAAAAAATTAAATGCACCCTTCAGAATGCAAGGATTAAAACGCAAATAAAAATATTACAAAAATGTTTTAAAATGTCTTTATTTCAGAAAAAAACCCTGCACATTATACTTAAAAGACACTTATGTTGTTTTCCGAATAACTTATTGAGAACTATTGCTGTATAAGCACACACACTTTTTCTTCGACATCCAATTTAAATTTAAGCTCAATTCTTTCATTTTATTTTGATTCATGCATTTATACAGATATATATGTGTTTGAAAATGTTTTTAATCGCATAAATATTCTACTAAGAATGAAAAAGCTCTCTAATTTGACAAGAAGATGAATGCAATTCTTAATGGGGGCATTTAAAATGAACGAAAGAAACTTACAGCTTCATTATTTCCGGAGATATTTTGCCCTCCTGTATTGCATTTAAAGGAATGAAGGCATTTAGTTTTAAATTGCTCGACTTCTTAAATGTCCGGACGAATCCTTTTAAGCGAGGCTATTAGTTTTCCACCGCATGCTAAGACTTCCTGTCAGGAACCTTAAGATGCAAAGGGGGGCTCTTAAATTTCACAAATGACGTCCGATTCAGCTGGTAATATCCGTAAATTTTACGGCATCCTCTTTCGCTACCAAATTTCACAAAAGAAGAGATGGGGACTATATATGTGTTTCATAACTGAGTTTTGTTATTAGGGAAGAATCATATCTTCATACTTGAATGAACATATTGTTCAACCATGATATGTTGAGACTAGCTTTAATTTCAAATTAAAGATGTTTTATTAGATACTCTTTTATAAAAGATTTTAATGCTTCCGTCAGGAAGGTTACTGATAATTTTTACACACACAGGTGAAAATTTTTTTTAAAAAATAAGCAACCAAAATATTGAACAAGTTTTTGATATATTGTTAACAATAACAATCCTATAAAATAATGTAAAATAATGTAAACCTTCGAATAAATGGAAAAAAATTTCAGGAATACATTTTTAAAAAAAATTTAGCTGGTCTCGGTAACTTAGTATGGTTACAAGGTCGGGGTCGGCGTGTCATGAGTTTGAGTGAGTGAGTGAATATTAACGTCGCACTGTTCAGCTACACGAGGGCTTTTGGCGAAGGACCACGTAATTTTGAACCATGGTCAAGTGACGTGGACGACACCTGAGCTGTAATCCCCCTCTCCTAACTACCACACCACACCAACGGGAGGACGTTTCAGCTCTTGACAGATTTAACGTGCATCGATGCCCTACACGGCGGGTCTTTAGTGGTACTGGGCTCGAACTCATGACATGTCTGCCAAGGTCCACACCTTGACCACTGGGCTACCGCAGCCCGTCATGAGTTTGAGCCCTAGCGTACTTAAGACTCAACATGTAGAGAGGCTGACACGCATTAAATCTATCCTGTCTCAAAGTCTTCTCGTTAGAGTCGTGTGGTAGCTTGAAGAGAGGGCACCAGATAGTGTATCGTCCTCGTCATTTGACATTGGTTCAAAATTGCGAGGTTCGTCGCTAATAAAACTCGTGTTGCTATATAGAGCGACGTTAATACAATTCACTCGCTCACTTTAAGTTTGGCTTCTTTACAAACTACCATTAAACAGTTTTTACAAAGGAGGGAGGTATATATGATACGCCTAACATTTAAAAATAATCTTCCTTATACACGAACCAAATTCGCATTAAAATAAATCTCATATTCCATTTTATTTTGTGTATTGAATAATAATTTCCTAATATTTACACAAGTTAAACCTTTTTAGATTTAATTTATGACATGAGATATGTTAACCCATATCAGTGATTGATTGACAGTTTATTAAAGTCACTTTTTAAAGCTACAGGGAGGTTGCTATTGGTTACTGGGGCTATTGGTGATAGGCCCCAGAATCTTAACCATGTTCCAGTGACGATTACAACATTTAAATTGGTACCTCACTGTTCAAAATTCCTCTTTATGCCAAGATGAAGACATTGGCGCTACATTTGGAAATATATTCATAAAAACGATTACATTACCGACTGTGCAAAATCTACAGAAAATTTATAGTGCTTGATATAAGGATTCTTCCACATAGTCAGTTTTGTTCATTTTGCTTGTAACGGGCTATATCACGATGTTTTCTTCTTTAAACTAGCTTGAGGTTTTCTTTTATGTTATTGCAAGTCTTATAATTGCCACCTTCTTACAGAAGAAATGAGATAAGTTAATTAAACTGAAGATGAATCGAAGTAATGGACGAGAGTTGTTGGTAGTGGGAAAGTTGAGACTCACAGTTAGTAACCATGTTCCTGTAACCAATTCCTGATTTTATTATATCCAATAAAAAATCCAGAGCTCCGTTAGAAGAAGGATTTTAAGGGTCAACTATAATAAAAAGATTTAGAGTGTATGCATATGGAGGGATTATCTACGATCCTGTATTTCTGGATCCTTTTCGTATCTGATGGTTAAGTAACATTTAATTATACAGCCATGTGATAGAAAGCCTTCTCCCCGTCAATGAAGTTGTTTGAATAGTTGAATGAGATTAATTAACTGAGATTAATTTAATCTAGCATTTGTGATTCATTATAGCTATGACCCCAGTAACCGCATCGGGTCCAAAAGAGGTATGCTAGAAACAGAATATTTGGAGTTAAAAAAAACATTCTGGCAGTTTACTAAGGGTTCTTTTAAAAAAAATTTTAAAGTTTACCTAAAGTATGTATACCAATTTTCCTTTAATTTACAAATATATATATATAAAAAAAAGGAAATCACATTTAAGCCTCTGAACGCACTCCAGAGTATATCCCCATCTATGTCGAATATTATTATTTTTTTTCTGTTAGTTAATTTCATGTTAAGAGGATATATATAGTTAGAATTTTTTATTAAAAGATACAAACTTACGGATTGCATTATTGCATTGTATTGTATGTATAATAAAAATAAATGATGCAATTTTTAAAACTTCTTAAAAAATTATTCACGATGAGACTATGAATTATGTATCATCTAAAACTTAGGGCAATGCACTAAAAATGGATAAAAGATGGCGCTTGTGAAGATGACGTCAGGGGTGTAGGGTAGATTGGAGGAGCGTTGAGAGGGGATTTTCGAAACGAAAGCATCACTTTTCAGCCGAGCACAGGTGCCAAGCAGAGTTGCACCACACATCATTCAGAGGAACGTGCTATTTCTCACAGCATGTTTTCGCTCTGTACCCAACAAAACTCGTGTTTCTTTATATCGCTTTTAAAAATTAACACCTTCTCTTAATTATTGGAGGTAAGAGAATTTTCACATTTTAATTCCTTTTAAAATTTATTTTTTACAAAATTGTAGTTTCTATGTTTATAAATGAAATACTGAGCTAAAACTATTAAAAGATCATTACATTAAATACACGTGTTTTAATCCTTGGATTTCTTGGAAGAATCACACATTGTTTAATTTTCCGTATTTTGTTAGAATATTACAAATTATAATTTCTTTTCTTTAAAAACAACTTCACTGACAGTTTATTTTAGTACTAAAGTCACTCACTCCTTCATTTTTGATGCTTTTATTTCATCATTAACCATAATTTTTATACTATTCCTTTCATCGTGTCTGCATACTAATGTTTTTATATATAATTCTGATTATTTGAGACAAAAACTAATTATTTATTGTTGTGTTATTTTTTGTAATTAGTGCTATCAATATGAACATAAATGCGTGTTTATTGTCTTTACAATTGTCTTTCTATTCGAACCATTTTTGTGAAAACCACTAAATATTGTTTACAGTACAAAAAAAGTTTTAGTGAGTTTTAGAATTTCCAGTTGTAAATAAAATGGTTTTATGTATTAATGAGAATTATTTTCAGGAATACATATGAACATCATCTAAATATCGAAATCTTAGATCACGAAAAAAGGGTTTTATTTAGTTGGAAATACTCTGAAGCAGTTTATTTCATAATTATTTTTATGTATTACATTGAATCTTAACTCTGTTTAAAAAGCATGGAATCAAATATTTTTTGTTCAAATAATTTTTTTAACTTATAAACGATGTTTGTATTAATGTTCATATAAATATCAGAGGTATCGACAAAGTAAAATCAGAACAACTGAATGGCAAAATATTAAAATTAAAAAAAAAAAAATAGAACGAATTTATTAAAGTAAGAGATTTATTAATGTTGTGAATTGTTATTAAACGTACTATTTATGTATTTTTGATTAATCAAATGTAAAGTAACATGTAATATTATATCTGGGAAATGGTCCTTTCTGGTTTGGTTTGAGTAATGATTTTTCAATACTTCTTCCCTATTATTATATATATGAAAACATGTGACTTATTGATGGGTATCTGATATAAGTAACTGCCTTTTAATGTTTTTATAAGTATTGGTATAACTTTCTGTGGTACAGAGGTTACGGATTTCAAACACAACACCCTTTGTATGGAATGGGCTTCACAGGTTTGGGATTTAGTAAAATGTGTAGATTCATGCTCCGTTGTTTTTACAGTAATAAGGTGTTATTAAACAATGAGTTCTGAAATAGAATTAACTGAATAACTGAAAAATGGATGCTTTTTACAGGACTTTTTTTTAATAAAGTTTCAGTTGCACTCTTGTGATTAAAAAAGTTAACTCAAATCGTTAGAAATTTATCCATTAATTACATGAAAAATTGATGTAGACGAACAAAATTCTTCGCATTTATTATTAATCGTTTATTTTTGCATATATACTTTGTTTCATCAACATAACTCTCTATTCAGTTAATACAAAGTCCTAATGAAATAGGCTTGTTTTTTTTATCCATTTTAGAAAATAAAAAATTAAATTTTTTCTCCAAAAGTGATTTTTTAGGTTTGATAGGATTTATTTTGAAAATGTGGTGTTTATTACCAAAAGAATGGTAAATTTTTATATATGTTTACACTAAGTAATTATATAATTATCAGAAGACTAAAATGTTCGGATTAAAACTAGGTACGATTTCAGTACTATTTATTTTCTTGAAGGACTAAAAAGTTACCCAACACAAAAAAACTACAGTTAGCTTTTATAACTAACAGTTATTAATAGTAAGTTCATATGTAATATTAAAATCCAATTTATTTCTTTTTTGGCTTTATAGGAAGTACAATTTTGTCACTTATTATTTAATTTTATTTTATTATACTATATATATATATATGCGCATCTAACTTCAAATAAAAATCGCTTCTACTGCAGATATTGAGATTTCACTGAAAAGTCTGCTGAAAGTAATTCATGTGCATTGTACAGAAAATAATCCCAATCTTGAGTACCTGAAATGCTTCCAATGGAAAATACAAGCATGCTTATACGGTTCATTTCCCGCAGTATAACGTTTTGTGAATGCAAGCAGATTTGTAGCAAATTCATATGCCTTTTGAGGAGCTCTAAAAATACTGAAAGGAGAGAGTCTTTGCAATTGTGCTTAAAGGATTTATAACAAAAAAATTTAAATATTACAGTGTCCATATTTAAAAACAGTTGAAATGTAATTTGAAATTAGAAGCAATAGCCCCTTGATACAGACATTTGAATTAAATAAAAATTCAAACAATAGTTTAAAAGAAAAAAGGCAAAGTGCCTCGCTTGATTATGAAAAAACCCAATTCTTTCCCGATTACCATTTCAGCTACCGTTGTAGTGGTCAGTAGTGGTAGCCTAGTGGTCAAGGTAACGGACTCGTGGAGTTAGAGCCTAGTACCACCGAAGATCCATTAACTATGTCAAGGCTCAAATGTCCTCCCAATGGTTAGGTGTGGAAATTAGGAGAGGGGGTGTCAGCTCGACTGCCGTCCTCGTCACTTGACCATGCTTCAAAATTAAGAGCTCCGTCGCTAAAAGTCCTGGAGTAATTGAATAGTCGACGTTAATATTATCTGATTCCCTCACGCTTCTGCAGACCCGCCGTGTTGAAAGGTTGATGCACGCTAATCTTTCGAGGTTTAAAGTCCTCCCATTAACGTGATGGGGAATTTTGGAGAGGGAGATGTGTGTTAGCTCAGGTTTCATTCTCGTCATTTGACCATGGCTCAAAATTATGAGGTCCGTTGCCAGTAGCCTTCGTGTAACTTGAGAGTACGCTGAAAATTGAAAAAAATTACATCATTTAAGGCTCAGAAGTCCTTACGTTTGCATGGTGTAGAAGTCTGGAGAATAGGATGCCAGCTAAGGTGCTGTCCTCGTCACTATACCGTGGTCTAATACATAAATATTGTACATTGAGCACAAGATATTTTGTTTTGAAAGAGATAAATTTTCTCAATCTGTACGCAAATTGGACTGCTGAAATTTTGGGATGTATTAAATCAGTTTATATTAATTAAATCTGTATCGATTAAAAATGTTCAATTCACGTAATTTTTCAAAATGATAGACAATTTATTTAAATTCCATTTTAATGTGGAACATTTTTGTAATTAAAAAGAAACATACTAGTATATCATAGTCTATTTTCAAACTTTTTGGTCATATAAATTCTACTTTACAAAAATTTTAGTGTGGTTATTGTGTTCTATATCAACTGTAAAAAAAATGTAGCAATTTTCTATCTAAAACTTGAACATAGCCTCATATATTCCTCATTATTTTTTTATTTTTTTCCTCACATCCTGTTATTCTAACTTTAAAATTCCATTTGATCTTATAAACATGACACATATACATTGAAAATGCATGAAACGTCTTAATCACGCCTCTTAAACTTAAGTATAATTTTGACTTTGAATTATATATGTATGTATGTATATATATATATATATATATATATAACTTTATTCATTATCCTTAATCACGAAATATATATTTGAAAATAAAATTAAGACTACAAAATCAATTATTACGAATTATAAAGGTAAACTTTACAGTTGTTTCGTAGTCTCATGCTCTACAACATTTGTTCCTAAGCATTTTCCGTTGGCTCACTGAAATTAAAAAAAGCAGATTTAGCTATTTTTTAAGACAGAAAATAATGTAATTTAGTTGTAATGCGTAGAGAAATTTCAACAAATGGAATCAGTTTTATATATATTACTCGGTCTTTACACCTCCCCATATCAGCTGTGAGTCGAATCCATCAACAGTTGTTAAAAGCTAAAACATTTAGTCTCTTAACATTTTATGTGTGTGTAATTGCATTATCTAAACAACAAACATATATCAACTGTATTAAAGTAGATTTCTGTGTAAGCAGACTAACAAATAAATACAGGAAATATAAAGACGATTAAAGGTGCAAAGATGAAAATTTAATTCTAGAAAACTACTACTGATTTTTAGAGTCAATTTTACATTTATCACAACGAATTAATTATGGATTAAGATTCTGTACATATATTAAATATATTAGATGATCGAAGAATCCGTTATTATTTGAAAATTCACTAATTTCATGGAATAATGTAAATAGAGACATAAAAATTGACACACATGTTTGAAATTACATGGGGTTTTATTGAAATAAAAAAAATGTTGAAGAAACGGCCAACGCGGATATCGCTGGACAACAAAATATCAATGATGCCACATAAAAACAGTGTATAAAATAAGTTATAGAGTCAAAGAGGAAATGTGCACTAGCAATTGCGGCATGTTGATTTTACTTGAAAAAGCATTGTTAGTAAACTGTAATATCAGAGTGGAGATCCTTAACAGGCCTATCATCATCATAAGAAAATGAAAGATCTCTGGGACACATCGTTGGGTGAGGATCCCGTGCCGAGCTGCCACTTCCTTCATCCGTGGCCTTCCAGGTCCCCAGATCTCTATCTGTGTGATTATTGGTTGTGTGGTTACCCGAAGTCGCAAGTTTACCGCGATCTTCCGACCTTATTAGAGATGCTAAAAGACATCATCCAAAGGCAATTTCTCACCATACCTACAGATATCCTGTACAGTGCTGTTTTCGATATTGTCATACACAGCTACAGGTATTATTGATAAATGAAGGTCGACATGTTGAGCATTAATTTAATGCAAAAAATTAGTTGTAATGCTAATAATTGCTTTGGTTTAAAATGTGTCATCTGTTGACTATTTTTGGCACTTTCTTTTTGGTTTCAATAAATCCCTACATTATTCCATGAATTATTGAATTTACAAGTCTTAACGAACTTTTGTGGATCATCTGGTACTTTAATTAATAAAGCTAAAAATATTCGTTTTAAGCCATAATTAGTGTCCTTATTTCAATCCAGATTAAAGAATATATAAAAATATTTAATATATGTGTGTAAATATAGATAAAAAAATGTATTTTTATAAATTTTCTGAATTTCAATTCAATTAGCGAAAATTTTCGTTTTTTAAAAAAAAGAAAAAAAAATATTTTCAAAAATATTAAGTTTTTTAAAAGTTTGAATTATAAAAACCTTATTTATATATCAATTGATTAATTTAAAGAAAAAAATAAATGCAGGCTATAATACGGCTAATAAAATAATACGGCTCTTAAAACAAAAGCTGTCCCCTACAGACCTTGCCTTTTTATTTTTCTTATCGCTTAGAATATTCGTTATGAATCATAATTATTGTCCGCACTTCAATCCAGATTAGGAATAAATAATAAAAATATTTAATCAGTGTGTAAAGATGAAAAAAAAAAAAAGTATGTAATAAATTTTCTGAATTTAAATTCAACTAGCAAAATTTTTATATTTTTCAAAAAAAAAAAAAATAATAATAATAATAAAATAAAAGAATTGTTTTTAAGATGTTAAGTTTCGGCAAAGTTTGAATTATAAAAACCTTATTTTTATCAATTGATTCATTTAAAGAAAAAAAATAATAAATGCAGGTCTTTTAATAAGACTCTTAAAACAAAAGGTGTCCCCTAAAGACCTTGCCTTTTTATTTTTCTTATCGCTTAGAATCCCAGTGGATTAGCATGTTTTAAGATCCAATTAAGAAATTTCGAGAAAAGCAAGAAGTTCAAATTGGGTGACTTTTAAATGAAACTCACGCATGAAGAAAAACTAAGACTTTAATGAGAAATAATATGCCCTTTTCTCAGTATATTTTAAAAACTTTATTATTATCTGCATCCATTTCTTCACAAACAGTTCCTTAACACGGATGATTTAAGAAAATCGACTTATACAAATTAAGATAAACATTTTAAAAACTTTTTTTTTCTGTAATAGAGTTTTTAAGATAACTGTTCTTTAATAAATGAAATTTTATTTATTATTATTTTCGAAAGGACCTTTGACTCTCTCTTTTTTATCATTAATGAAAATGCAAAAGAGCTCCGGAAAACATTAAATACCGAAGTTTCTTTATCAGCATGCAATTAAGAATGTTAATTCACGAGTTTGATTATAAAAGATAATAAATTTTTTTATTAAGTGAGACATTTAAAACTCAGGATTTTGTCTGCGTGTAGCAGTAAAAACCTAAAAAAATTTAAATGATAGTTTTATTGATAAAATTTATTGAAAAGGAAAAATTATAATGTAAAACCGACTTTTACGAAATAATGGGGGGAAAAATCATATTATAACGCAAAATAATTAGTCCGTTTCAATAAACGTTGGAGTTTTCTCTTGTTTCCTTTTTAATTATTGTTTTATGAACTTCAATTCTTAAAATAATATCTTAATATGCTGCCCACTAAAATATTTTTTTAATAAAATTGTTGTACATATTGAAACAAGGGATAAGCATCGATGTTAATATTGCTAATATTTAAAAAAACAAACAAACAAAAAACGTACCGTTCAACTGCAACCGGTTATCTTTATTTAATGAAGAAAAATAACACATCTTTATTTTTAGGACATATGATAAAGCATGAAATTCTTGTTTTCCATTATTTGTTACAAAATGTACCCACATGCAATTAAGCTTTAATTTCTGTTATTTAATTAGGTTTCAGTTTTCACTTCATTATCGCATTTATGAAATTTAATACTTGATCTTCTTGCTGCTAAAACATTTTGTTTAAATAGTTGTATCCACTAAAACACGGAACGAAGTTTCATAAGCCTCAATGTTACTGATGTTGAAAAAACTTTTTTTCAAAAAACGTAACGTTCAATTACAACTAGTTATCTTTATTCAAAGAAGAAGAATAAAACATCATTATTTTCAGGACATATGATGAAGCATAAAGTTCTTGTTTTCCATTAGTCTCAAAATGTACCCACATGCAATTAAGCTTTAATTTCTGTTATTTAATTAGGTTTCAGTTTTCACTTCATTATCACATGTATGAAATTTAATATTTAATCTGCTTGCCATTAAAACATTTTTTTTTTTTTTTGTAAAATTGTTGTATCCATTATGAAATTTCATACGCATCGATGTTAATGATGTTGTTAAAAAACTTTTTTTTTAAAAAAAAGCGTAACGTTCAATTACAACTAGTTATCTTTATTCAATGAAGAAAAATAACACATCATTATTTTTAGGATATATGGTGAAGCATATGGTCTTCTTGCTTTCTGTCGTTTGTTACAAAATGTATCCACGTGCAACTGAGCTTTAATTTCTGTTATTTCATTAGGTTTCAGTTTTCATTTCTCTCACTGTCACATTTAGGAAATTTATTACATAACTTTAATGATGGGAATCTTGGGTAATAGTTTATCGTTGAAAGTATTTCTAGTTAGCAGCCTTATCTGCCACAACCTAATTGGCTTCCTCGGTAATTGTTGTAAATCATATATAGCTAGTTCTTTTTCAATCGATTGTAAATAAGTGCTTGGTAAGTAGATGAAAACGCTTATATTTTTTATCCGTAGAACGTGACTTACATTCTTCTGTGGGAATGTAAATGTTATGTTGTGTTGAGAGAAATTATCTCTTTTCCAGAGAGTTTTCCACGGAAAATTTATTTAGTTAATTTAGCTTTCCCATTTCCTATTTTGAACTTTGATTTCTTAATTTTGGTTTTATGCATTTATAAAGTTAGAAGAAAATGGGATAGTTTTCTCTCTAAGTTTTATCTTCTGTACAATCAGTAAAATATTTGGTCAGAATAATATTTTTATTTACAAATTAATATCCCTCAAAATATTAATACGTTTTAAATGAATCCTGGAAATTTAATAGGAAGAAATTAATAAGCAGGAAATTTTTTTAAAAAATAGGCATGAAAAAAATAATGTATAATGTAAGAGTCAAGGCATTTATTTTTGTGTTTTGCTCTCATTTTCCCATTTAAAGTGTAATTTGAATTTTTAAAAATTAATGGTGATTGATTTAACCAATGACAAATAATCGAAAAGAATTTTGTTGTGCTTTAAAGCATGTTCTTGGACGTGAAGAAAGACTAGATTAGTAAAATCTATTTTTTTAATAAATGATACCTTTTTCATGAAATGAATAGTAATAATCAATAAGTGAACATAAGTTAAAATTATAATACTTTAACCCTTTATCTACCGCATTATGATTTACTGCAGTTTTTTTCATGCAATATTTTTTTTTGAATCACTAGTGAAATTGAAGGGATATACATAAATAAAATACTCAACTTTGGGAAATTTAATCCGTTAGAGCTAATTAATTAATTAAAGATATTCAACTGTGAAATTAATTATATACACTGTTCACTTAAAATAAATAGTCAAATCGTTTTCTAAGATCTTTCTTAGCATCCCAAAAAATAAATAAATAAATAAGAGTCTTAACATTTGACATTAACTATTTTTTAACTATTAAGATGATAATCTTCGCAATCCGCTGAAAATGTCGTCAGCTGAAAATGCAATTTCTGCTTTAAAACTATTTGCCTTCCCCACTAAAATACTCATCATAGAACCCGTGTTGCCATATATCTTGGAAGAGAGGATTTCAAAGAATATCCCTGCTAAGTATCGTCAAAATATTCGTAAAAAAGATTATTCTATATAATTTTAAAGTGAGTGGTACTTATAAGTACCGTCGGTAGATAAAGGGTTAATAAGTGAAAAAGGTTTTTTTTTTATTCAACATACAAAATTTGTTGCAAATAACTTAGTTTAATAGCACAAGAATTAGATAACTTCTTCATAAATGTTAAATGAATAGCAACACACACACACACACACACATATATATATATATATATAATATACAGGGTTTTTCAAAAATAGCCCTCAAACTCTGCCCATCTAGATTTCTCATTGGGAGTACATAAAAAATGCCCTAAGAACTATACCTGTACGATTCATATTTTACGAGAAAAATAACGAGACACAAAGCATGCCGGTGCAGGGAAAAAGCACCATTTTGCACACATCAACAACAGTATTTGAAAATATTTAAAAAGGCAGATGTTCAAAAGGTCTGCTGTGGAAATCGAGGTAGGCTTGACGGTGCCAGGAAATGGAGGAATGCACTTGTCGCACCAGCACGGTGTCCACCGAAGTACAAGAAGCATGTAGACAAACAACTGAGTCCGTTTGTGGAGTCACTACGTCTCGATATATCAAATCCTTTAGATTGTTCCATAGGAAAGGAAGTCAGTAGTATCTGGCGATCGTGATGGCCATAGAATTAGAGCCTCACGTTGTAAGAGCACCCCCCTTGGGTGCCCTTCTCCTAGATTATCAGCGTGAGCTAGAGGTGTAGGAATAAATGAAGAACCAGAAGCTGCCAGAATCCTAATATTACTATATTAAGATCTTAACTTAAACCCCCCAACAACGGATTAGGTAATAATATGATATGTGAGAGAATCTACGGTGGCTAAACACACAATATATAATACCGAAATAACGTAATTGGGACCACTATCAATAATTAACTCGCCTAAGCTCAATTTCAATGTAAACACAGATCCGAATATTAAAATGGTAACTCCTACCTTAATGTCCAACGAAGCAGCAATCTATCTGATCCTAGCTGAAATTGCGGTTCACTGCCGTAGAATGGTATCTACCTTGACTACAGGCTCTCTGTCACGGGTAACCTCTCTTGACTGTCACTTAACTTCTCGGAAAACTCTTCACATTTGCAACACGGGCTATCATAACACTCCCCAAATGCCACATCGCTTAGTCTAAACTTCTTTTATTTAAAAGCTTCCTAATTTGCATCTTTCCTTCACGTTTTACTTCTAGGGTTGGTTGGAAAAGAATTGCCACATTTATTCTGGCCCCAAAGAAACCAAAAGGACATGTTGATGCAAACACGCGTGAGTCGTCACAACGTCCTATTTAACCACCACAGTACGCCATATTCATCCAATTACGTACAGGAGCAAAGAAATTTACCGGATCTCCTATCATGAACCATCTTACATCTTCATTCATTCATCATCATTTAATGCAGTACTTTTCAAAGTTTTAATATATATATTTGCGACCCACACTATTCAATCCTAAATTTCATCGCACCCCCATCCCTCCATACAAGAACAATGTATTTAATTCAATAATACTATACTTTGACGCTAAAGCTACAATACGACTTTAACCTCTTAAGTGCCACCGGCGTATTTAAACGTCTCCCTCAACCAAAGCATTATTTTCCCCTGACGTATATATACGTCCTTCCGAAGTACGATCTTCTCTGTGCACTACTATCCATAAAATTTTTCCGAAGGCTTTGGAATGCAATAAAAGGACCTTGTTTACGAAGGATTTACTTACTTCAGAGTATTTGCTTATTTATTCCTTTTCTACCCCCCCCCCCTCCTCCTCCCCTCCCAATACATCACATACGCGCGCTTATGTGGAAAACGGTGCCATTGGGGAGCGAATCGTTTAATTTTCAATCGGTAGTTAAGGGATTAATTATAAACCGTACAAAAACTATCAAGATAAGTGTTAATTTTTGCACATAATTTTATGTATGACAAGCCCATGGGGGTCATTGGTAAATTAATTATAAAATACATCGAGTAGTACTGATGCATTTATAAGTGTATTATATCAGTGTAAATGTGTATTTATTTTTTTATTATGTCAGAATGTATTTTGTTTGTTTACTTTCAGTAAATTAATAATTTTTTAAATAAACTTTTGTTTTCGACTTTTCAATATGCTCGCGTCCCCCTCGTAGAGTTATCACCCCCTAGGCGGCGCGCCCCACAGTTTGAAAAACTCTGATTTAACTTATTTTTCTCGTAAACTATGGATCGTACAAGTACAGTTCTTTGGGCAGTTTTTACGTACTCTCAACGAGTAATGTGGCTTTGCTGTGTTTGAGCGCTATTTTTGGGACACCTAGTGTACAATTAGTATTTTTCTAAAAATATTAAGAAAATAATTTTTCTTAAAAACATTTGACTTTTACTTTAAAGGAATGTTAAGTAAAGAAGTAAAAATTACATTGATATATTCACTTCTTCATATCTGCAGAAGATTGAGATTAACTGTTCATATTACACAAGGCTGAAATATCAACTTGATGTCCATTATGATCTGATATGACGTTGTTTACTAAAGTATTTTTTCTTTTTTAATTATCTTTTAACACCATACAAACAACATAATCTTGCCGTAGATGTTAAAAGTAAGACGCCGACTCAGGTGACAACTTATTCGTCTGATCTTGGATCAAGTTAAGAGGCGTACTGACTGTTTTAAGCGGGTTTTTGAGTAACGCAGAAATAGGTAGCCGAAAATACAGTCGGACCTCTATATAATGAAGTCGCTAAATCCTGTAAAAAAGTTTGTTATATGGAAAATTCGTTATATAGAGGTTCATCTTTTAATATGCTTTATAAACAGCACATAAAACAAATTTTAAGTTCATAAACACTATATATTAAAAAAAATTATTATTCTCACCTTTCTTAAAATTATTAATATATATTTATTTTATATATCTTACCCATCAAAAAAGAAAGAAAAACTGCTAGGAAAACAAGAAAAAAGAATATCAAAGAATTCACTGTATTTTCAATATTAAGAAAATAATTTTGTACTAAAATCAATGAATTTTAAGGATATTTTATAATTTAAAGCATACAAGTAATATTAAACATACATTATTTTATAATTAGAACAAGGAGACACTCGGCAACTCCCCTGAGAGTGAAAGAGGATATCGAAGATTTTTCTTGTGAATTGGGCAATAGGGGTTTAAGGTAGCACTTCTTGAATGAAACATCCAGAACGTTGTTGCTCTTGGCGAGGTTTGGATCTAATAAAACAAGTTCAAGATTTATGAGCATCATAAAATGTGTTAAGGAGAGAATAATTTAAAATTTTTTCAGAAATACTTTAAAAAAAGGGAGAACAAAAGTTGAATCACAAAAGAAAAAGTTCGTTATATAGAAAATGCACTTCACTATACAGAGGTTATTTTACGAAGAAAATCGTGAAATGTTCAAGGTTCCAGGAAAAAGTTCGCTATTTTAAAAAAATTAGCAATATAGAGGTTCGTTATATAGAGGTTCGACTGTATCAGACAAATAAATTAACATAACTAGCAGTTAGTGACGGAATTCAGGATTAGAATCTTGATCAGATCAGGAGAATGAGACATCCGTGTTGATACATCTTTCTCTTAACTTCCACACTACACGAAAACTTTGAGACTCAGTTCCATTTAACTTACAGCAGTCATTCTAATTCTCTTTGAGAAACTTCAGCGTAATTTCTACTCAAACGTATATTTAAAAATGGTTAAAACCTCAATTTAATAAATAATATAAAGGCAAAAGAGACCAGGGCGTACTTCATCTCTTCCTTGTGACAGACAGTCCAACACCTGTCTGTCCCGACTAGCCGGTGGACACTTAAAAAGTCTCACTTTTCTGGAGGTAATAAGAGGTTTCCTTTTTGCCCTAAGTGTCAGCTAGGACAGGCTTAACCTCAGAACATCTTGGATTGGACTGGGAAGATATTCATGAAAATCCACTTCTTGTAAATCCACTTCTTGTCTTCTTCTTTCATTAAAGTCAATGATTTCACTGATCTGGTCTGACTGCGTCTGACCAGACGGAAGATTAGTAACAGCAACAACATATAATTTATTTATAATCTCCGGCCATGAAGCTTGTAGTTTTAACCACTGGTCGACAACAAGTTAAATATTTTAGAAAGTGCACACCTTTCCTACATTTCAAAGCTCAAAAATGAATTTTTTAAACTGTTAGGTTTTTAAGTTTGTACACTTATAGAAAATTTTACGTAGCACAAAATGCTAAGTATTTTATATCATTTTAAAGGAAATTTGACACTAAATTCAATACAAAAAACAAAATTCAAATATTTACAAAAGTTAAGAAGTTATGCAGTAATAACTGTCGATATACATTAAATACTGGTGATAGCAGTGAGTTATCAGAGCTTAGAGAGGTTGCCTTTTTATTCCGTATTACAGCTTCACATGGATGTTTCATTGAGCTGAAAATAGTTTTAAGCTCTTCTTTAGTTATTACACGATGCCAGAAAACAATTATATCCTTATTTAGTTCATTTTTATTTCATGGGTACCTCATTCGAACAAGAGTTTTCTAACGGTGCCGCAAGTTTTTGATAGGATTAAGGTCAGGACTGTTTTCTGGCCAGGATAACGATAATATTTAGTCAAAAAGCAATGAAATCAAATAAAAGAGTAGATTGGACACATGTGTGACGAGAAAGTGGTATTTCCTTTGTTAAAATTACATAACAGGTGGGTAGTTTCGTGACTACATCTGAAGACTGAGAATTTTGTGTAAGATGTCAGGAGACAAATTTAAAAAAAGAAAAGAAAAAAAGCAGGAAATGGCCGAAAAAGGTGCACCACATCTGCTAATGACAGATGAACAAAAATACTATGTTTCAGAGATAAAAGAATTTCATGGACATCCGTCAGAATGGATCTGAGTGATGCTGGTGTTTCTGTCAGTTCAAAAAGAATCAGGAGTAGATTAGCAGATGTACGACTAAAAGATAGAATTCAACGAAAAAAGCCGTATCTCAACTTACAGCAGCACTAAAAGGGACTACAGTGGGCAATGGAACACATTAATTGGACAAATGATTATTGGTCACAAGTTATATAAAGGGATGAACCTAAAATATCGTTATTCGGTAGTGATAGCCTAAAATTTGTAAGACGTAAAATAGCAGAAATGCTACATCCTGACTGCATCCAGGCAACTGTGAAGTTCCCACATAGTTTTATCACTGAGTCATGAATATCAGCAGATGGTATCGGTCGCCTTCATATAATCGATGGGACACTGAATGTCATAAAGAACATTGACACCATTCTAGAACCTAAACTTCTGCCTTTCATCAGGGATTTACTTACTAACAATGCTTCATTTATTTTTTAGCAAGATTCTGCTCCTTGTCACACAGTTAAGTAATTGAAAGACTGGTACCGTTATAAGATCACTGAGTCGTTGTCTTAGTCAGGAAAGAGTCATGACCTCAATCCTATCGAAAAATCGTGGCACCGTTTAAAAACTCTTCTCCGAATGAGATACCCATGAAATAAAAATGAAATAAGGATATAATTGTTTCCTGGCATCGTGTAATAACTAAAGTAGAACTTAAAACTATTTTCAGCTCAATGAAATATCCATGTGAAGCTGTAATACAGAATAAAGGCAGCCTCCCTAAGCTCTGATAACTCACTGCTATCATCAATATTTAATGTACATCGACAGTTATTACAGCATAACTTTTTAAGTGTTGCTATCCAATATTAAGTTTCCTTTAAAATGATATAAAATACTTAGTATTTTGTGCAACGTAAAATTTTCTATAAGCATACAAACTTAAAAAAGCCTAACAATTTAAAAAAGTGTCCACAATTTTGGCCACCACTTTACATTTGATGACATTAACAATTTCCAGTGTTTGGGAATTAGATAATAAGAATTAAATACACACGATTTAAAATGCAGATCAAAAGAGAGATCCAAAGAATATATTTTTATCTTTTGTCTGATTACAATTCAAAAAGTTGAGATAGAGTTGAGGTTCACATCAGCTTAGTACAAACTTAAGGTATTTTGAAAGGCAACAAATGCTTTATTCGCATAACATATAAGTAATCGCTTTCTAATTTAATACTTGTAATTTATTTTTCTCCATGATATCTTTATAGAATCTCACACATGCACATATATAATTATACATAAAATTAAATGTTTATTTCTCTGCTTATCGGCTTATGTAAAGTAATAAGATTTGTTATAATATATAATACTATTAAAATGTGTACCATAAAACTTTAAAACGAACTTTAATATAAATTTACAGCAAGCCTTGACAGCCAATTATCATTAATTGAAATCTCATCAATTCATTTAGTTTGAACCATTTATCATTTTAATGGAATAATAGACTAATGTTTTCTATATATTTAATGGATGTATAACTCTTTCGATAAAAAGTTAGATTCAAAAAGCAATGATATTTTTAGCTTACTGAATTCGTAAATATTGAAGAAAGATTATAAACCGGAAATATATATGCATAGTGAAGAGGTATGTTTCCGCCTCACCTGTAAAACTAATTTAAATTAATGCTTTCTGCATTGTCTTTAATCTATTACATCTCCTATTTCTACTGATTTGTTCCGTGTGTCTGAAAGAGGGTTAATTAAAATGTTCGCCTGGATGAACGTAAATCTATTTTTCTCTCAATTTGGATTGCTTTCGACAGAAAAGTCGTTAGCATAGAAGAGATTTGTTGGTATACTTTTCAACTCTGCATTCAAATGTAAAACAGTCCAATGATTTAAATAACGTTATGGCTCAAATTCGGATAATTTTTACATGAGTAATTCAGCTTGAAATGTTTGATGATGATGCTAGAAAATTCGCTTGAAGTTTCTTTTTTTTTTTATTTGGGGGATTCCTCTTAATGGTTTTAATTAGTTTAATATATATTTCTCAATTTACAGAAAATCTCTTTGTAAGCATAGCTCAATAAATAAAAATGATATACTTATTGAATAAAACATACGGTAAACGTTAATGAGAGGTAAAATTTAAAAACATATTTAAGTGATACAACATTTTAAGTAATAGAAAATAATCATGGCAACAATTTTTTCCATCTGCTTTCATAATTACTCCTCTAAAGTTGTATTTGTCAATATAAACAAAGATACCTTTCCATAAAATTTTAATTCAGCGTACTCTTGCGCCATAAAACCCCAAATTCACTCACTCACTCAATTAATTCAGCGTAAGTACTGGCGTCCCTCGTATAACAGGGTTGCGTGAGAGTTGTGGACGTGGTATTTGCGGACACATAACATTTCGTGGTTTGAGCAGACACATCCCCCCATCTTAGAACAGATAAGGGGTGCAGATAAATAAGGAAATAAATACTTTTAAAAATCACAAATATAATTCAAAACATTGAACAATTAAAAAAATGTCTAAAATCTTTTTGTAACCAGGCGAGAATAAATCCAATGGTAAATGACATTTTTGCCTTTATAATAAAGGGTTTTTTCCCCCTTTTTTTAATTAGTATTTATTTACTTGTATTTATTTTTCTTTTATTTACTTGTATCTGTTTTATTTACTTTACTTCTAGTATTTATCTCTACTTGCATTAATGAAACTAATTAATTGTATGGTAATTGCACCTGTTCTAATATATTTATTTGACTCTAAAATACAAATCCCTGAAATTTGTTCATACCCTTCATATACTGTTACTTACTATTAATTTTTAAATATTTCTCTGAAAGTTTTTATTTTTATTACATTTAGCTATGTTTAAAATGCATTCATACTATAATATCTTAACAATTCAATATAAATGATTAAATTTGATTGGCAAAAAATGTATTTATTCTAGTAATTCGATAAACTTCGGTGGAAAGAAAAAAAACTATATCCGTGAAAGAGATTTGCCACTTTAAATACTGTTTTAAATTATATTTGTGATTTTTAAAAGTATTTATTTCCTTATTTATCTACACCCTTTATCTGTTCTAAGATGAGGAAAAAATGTGTCCGCTCAAACCACGAAATGTTATGTGTCCGCAAATACCACGTCCGCAACTACCACGCCACCGTATAACAGGGTACTTGAAAAACACGATTTCGATGTTACACGGTGTAAAATATAAATTTAATACTATACGGTTTTAATATAATACGATTTTAAAGAATTAAATATCATTAATGTTCAATAAGGGGGATTCCCAACTGAATTAATACCTCCTCTTCCCATTAAGCTGATGATTCCGAAAACATTTGTATAAAGGTTGGTCAAATGAAAAGTGGACACATGCAATTGCGTTAGAATGAGTATAGCCCTAGCAGAACCACCAAACAGGGACACGAAGAACAGTAGGAAGTGTAAGCCGCATATGATGTTTTACAGTGAAACCTGTTAGTAGTAGATGAAATCAATCGAAAGTAAAGTCGTGCCATATAAGGATACGTCCAGATCGGAACGACGTGCAGTAGTACGGTTTATGATTGCAGGAGGTGAGTTTGATGAGGACATATATCGACTGATAGTGGCAGTCTATGGCTAGCACAATCTAAGTAGAACGTCGGGCAACAGTTGGTGTAAAAGTTTTTGAGAAGGGCAGGAAACGATATCGGATATCCATGACAATGTCCATCCACACATCTACCGTGAAACCAAGACAACTTTAAAAATCCGTTGGGAAATGTTACAATACCCACCGTACAGTCCAGATTTGGTACCCTGAGACTTCTAGGACTTTAGGTACTTAAGCCGGTATTACGCTTGCATTTGGATGAAGTGAAGGAAGCTGGGCAGGACTTCCACATGAATCAACCGCATTCTTTCTAGAGTTAAGACATGGGCTTGCTGCCGGGACGATGGGACCTGTGTTACAACCTCCAGAGTTATTTCTTTTGATTTCCAATAAAATCATTCTTTTTATTCTTGTCTACTTTTCATTTGAGCAACCCTTATAATATTACATGGGTTGCTTGTTTGAATTTAATTGATCTACAAGAAGAAATAGCTTTAGCTAAAAAATTAGAATTTTTTTTTTTGTTGACAAAGATCCTTCAGTAGTACGTAGCGGAAAATCTAAAAGAGAATTGTCAAGTTCTTTAGCATTTTATAGAGAAATTCTGAAAACATTGCATGATCGAAAAAGACAAGTAATTGCAACTACGTGAGATAATTTGTCATGATGGAAAAATAACTAGCGAAGAGGATTTTCAACCAACGTTGAGAAAAAAAAAATAGATTAGCTGTAGTTTCTGATGAAATAATAATAATAATTATTATTTGAAAATAATTTTTGTTGTAGTTTTAAATTTGTATTTCATATTTTTGTTTTTGATTAAAAATTTGAAGTTAACTTACTTTATCATTTACATGTTTTAATGGAATGAAATTTCAGTTATCATAAAATCTTACAGCTTAAAACTTGATTTCGATATATAACACGGTACACATCACCTTAATTTATATTATTTCAAAGTTTCGTATGACTCGGTTTCGATACAACACGGTACATACCGTCCTAATTTATATTATGTACGTGCATTATTAATTGAATAAATAAGTAAAATTACAATTTAAATAATTAAATAAAGTCCCGTATAACATGGTTTCGATATAGCACGGTACGAATTAACCGTGTTGTATGAGAGAAGCCCGTATTTGATTCCTTCATGAAAAATTGATTCATAAAATATAAATGCTGACATATATTTTTGTAGCCCAATGTGCAGATAAAGTATTATCTAATTGAAAACCAATTCAGTTTGTAATATTTATCTGTGTTATCACAAAAAAGGGATTGACAGATATATAATTATAGAGACATAAAGACGTTCAAAAAGAATTTTTTATTTAAAGAATTTCGTTATTCTCAGTTAAGTGAATATTTGAAGTTACATTTAAATATTTCCATTATTGATTTTGGCAATGACTTCCTCACTTAAAAGCAGAAATTTGCACTAGCTGTTCCTTTAAATGAAATAAGTGATCTTTCATTGAGATGAAGAGTCATTAAGTTCTTGACTTCCACCTTTAAGATATTTTAGAGATGAGGGTTGACAAGAGAGCACTTTCATTGCATAAGTAACTAAATGACTTACAATTAGCTTGTAAAGTGAAGAGAGAGATAATTATTTTTTAAAAGCTCAGAGATAAAAGTTTTTCGAAAGCAATCCTTTTAACTAAAGTGAGATACTTAAAAGTGCTTTTGAAATTAACATATTCTCTCTGAATTTCGGTTGCTTCCTGCTTTATATCGCAGTTTCAAAGTAGCAATGTTTATTTAATTATGGTTAAAACTGAAAAAAATAATAATAAACCGACTCTTATTTAGAGTGAAAAAAATATGTAGAGGAGACAAAATGCAGAATGTAAGATTTACGAAAAATTCCAGAAAGCATCTTCAAAGAAACTGAGAGGTAAGTATTGCTTGGTTGAATTTCAAGATCTTATTGGAAGATTTCTATGAAGTGGAAGAACAATTGATAAGGATTCAAATTAGATTTACAATATTATTGAAAACCTGGAAAGTAATTACTTTAAAATGAAGACAGTCGTTATTATTCGCAAACTAAAATTTAGTTGCTCAAAAGTTATGCATTAAAATTGGGCATTTTCTTAAAGACATAATCAACAATTTACATTATGATTAATAAGTCAGATGCACGAAGATTTCTATTAAGGTGGTGCATATGAAATGTCTGATTTTTTTCTGTGAAGGTTTGCCTCTTTGTGTTTTTGTTATGCTTTTGACATAAACTGTTATATAGTCTTATTGTCCATTGACAGAGTCACATTTCAACAAAGATTTTATCAAAAGTGTTCCATTCTGTTATTTGCTTTGAATTTCGTTAGGATATATAAATTGAATAAATATTCATGTAATTTTTACATGAGTACAAAATTAACAATAATGCGCCAAAAGCTGCACGCAATATAAACCAACCATTTGGGGGTGAATACTGTTAACGATCAAGAAGTGCAAGGTTGGTTTGAAAAATTTCGGTCTGATGATTTTTCTGTCCAAAATTAAACACATGAAAGGCACAAAACATCTATGAAAACGATGCTCTGAAAGTATCGGTGGAAACGAATCCAACTGTATATATTTTACTCAGGTAAGTCTTAAGACTCTTTGAGGCCCTGGACCTAGAGAGATTCTTTGAGGTCTTGGGCCCCTATGCAAAAGTAGACCCTACCTGAGATCTTCAAAAGTAGGCAGCATATAGCATGTATTGGGAAATGCTTGTTCAAATGGTAATTTGAAACAAATGTTCATGACACACAATCTCAAAAATCTCGGCTAGACCGATAGCCGCCTTTTGACTAAATGAGTTGAATGGTAGTTCATGGTATTAGGCCTAGGCATAGACAGGGACAACGGTCATCACATAATAATACGGTTTTACTACTTTTGCTAGTTGACAGGCAGTTTGACATCCAGACCCTGTTTTTCGGAGAATATGTACGGGAATAATACTTGACCATTAAAATGATCCGGATTATGATTTTACTAAGACAAAGTAGAGAGCAAAATGAGGCCCTGGGCCCGGGCCCAGTTTGCCTTAAGGCGTCCCTGATTATTCTGCCAATACATTAATGAAATGCATGAAAAGTATACACCCATCACTTAATAATCGGCATGGCACAATACTCCACAACACCACTCGGCCGCATAAGTCGTAGACAACAATTGCGAAATTAAATGAATTAAAATATGAAATTTTGTAGCACCCAACTTATTCGCAGGATCTTTCGTGAACCAACAATTATTTTTTAAACATTTAGAACATTTTTAAGTGCTAAACAGTATGAAAAAAAAAACAATCAGAAAAATTCCGTATCAGTTTATTGATTCTAAAGATTAGAATTCCTTTAAGAAGGCATCTGTGTGTATTAAAATCTCGTAAGGAAAAGTATGTTGAAGCAAATGGAACTTATTTTTTTTGATTAAATAAACAGTTTTTGATAAAGGATATGGAGTTTCATACATACACTTAAAGATCTGACATTTCATACGTATCAAACTAATACATATTTCATATTTCTAGGTTTGCAAAAATCCAAATTTCAAGCTTTCAAAATTTACAAAACAATTATTAAGTAAAACTTAAAACCTTTTAAATAAATAGTTGCAAAATGTTTTATGATAAATAATATTTTAATCTCAATTCAAATATTTCGAATTGCTATAGACAGCAAGAGTTAAATGAGTAATCACTGATCAGATGTAAGGTTTTTTAAAGGAGTTACAAGACATATATACTAGGAAATAAAAATTTAGAATTCAAAAAATCCACAAGCAAGAAAAAAATTGCTATGTGTGTGTGTGGGAACACTATAGAACTATAGTATAAGAGTATAAAACTGTATAGAACTATAGCGCGGATTATAGAGACAGATTTCATAATTTTCATTCACATCAAGTGAAAAGTATGACAGGAGAGCTAATACCTTCTCTTCTAATTTTTTCGCCAAATCACGAGTTTACCTTAAAATTTATTTAAATTTAAACCTCATTATGTTGAATGAAAGTCTTTGATACACTAAGGACTTGAACTTTACTGTCATTGAGGCTTGAATACAAAAACCGATGGTTAACGTGCCCTTAAACTGACATATCTCATTTATCACGATTAAAACTATTTGTTGCGTCATTATTATTATTATTATTTAACACTAAATTTAATCTGCAAGGAATATTTTGAAATTATAATTAATTTATACAGCAGTAATGCAGATTTTCTCATTACTTTATTTTTTTTATCAATAATACATGGTTTTTTTGGAATCCTCATTGCATTTTGTAAAAAAGAAAAAAAACTTATATTCTTAAGCTGTTGGGACGTAAAGAAAAAGGAAAAGTGTGCTTTAAATCTGTAATTATACATTATTTTCTACTTTGAGAGTAAATCGATTCTGAAATATCAAACAGCTACCTTTTTCTTTACATTAACCGGAATGATTTAATACCTTGCGTCCTTATGTTAGAAGATAAAAAGTACTTTTTTAAGGTTTCATTGATTAGGCTTTAAAATGCGATCAATCATGTGTAACAAGAAGTCTTACAGTAGATTCTGCGAATCAGAATGTTTAAGAAAATGTGTCAAAATTTTCGCTTCAGGACTTAATAAATGTTTATCAGCACAGAAACAAGAAAAATAGAAAAAGTAGATGCAGTAATGAAGAAATAAAAAAAAATTGAAAAAGAAATTAATGGTTCAAGAAAAGGCATAAAATGTCTAAAAAGCAAACTCAAGTGTTTGGAATCGACAAAGGCATAGCAAGTTAAGCAAACTTTTAATACAATTACATTTTGTTTAAATTCTTAATCTTTTTTTTATTTATGAACTGTTACTTTCATAAATATTTTGTAAGTAAACAAAATAAATAAAAATAAGTTCAAATCGTTCTCGAACAATTAACATATTAATAAATGCAGATAAAAATATTGTTAAGAGTTAATGCCAAGAAAACAAACTTAGAAATTTACGAGAAATCAAGACAAAATTCTGAACTTAAATCACGTCCTCCATAAAAGATAAATAAAAAAAAAATCTTTTAATTTACTTGTGAACACAGTACATAGTAAAAGAAACATAATGGGAATTTAATCTTAGAGAACTGAGGTTCAATAATTAAATGGTTGGGATAGTTGACTTTAAAAAAAGTGCAATAATTTAGCTTTCTAAAACTATTCAGAAAGTAATTTGACTTATTGCGAATGTTAATCAGTATAAGCAAACGTGATGTATAGAAAAATTTTAGTTTTAACAAAATCAGAAAAAAAAATGCTTAACTTATTAAGATTGGTGGAGAGTTGTCAATGATTTTAAGTAAGAGTTTAATCAAATATATTAAAAATACACAACGAAATTGGTTCTAAAACTAATTATAGAGAAGTTTTTTTATTAAAATATATCAATATTTAATACTCTTTACTTTGATGTTAACAAAAGCGTTCATTGATATAAATATAGTTGGATTTTATCTCAGTCATTTTATAAATGACTTGAATGTTGTACATCTTAAATTCATAGCCTTTGTTTCTATTTTTTTATAATTTTTCAATAATTTAAATTAAAATTATAATAAGTATAAAAAAACAGTTATTGAATTTGGATTTATTTATGTGTTGTGTTATATTTTGTGAAAAGTAGTTTTGACGTAACTTATACCTTTCAGATGATGAGACAAATTAATAAGTTATAACATCTAGTTAAAAATTAGTTGCCGGATTTACTACGCACCATTATTTCAGAAGACAATACAGTAAAGTCCGTTAACTATTATATTGATTTAATGCCGAGAAAAGGATGTAGTGAAAATTGTAAAATTAACTATATATCCCAATTGACGACAAATTTAATCCTGAAAGAGTTCCAATTGGAACATAAATTAAAATGATTCAAACGTAAAAAGTTTGTGACAAATTTGGCACAAATTGAGAAAAAAGCCTTTTTCTCAACTTTTCTATGCTACTATTTTTTGGCGTATATTTGATACACCCCCTCCCTCCAGACAAACAGCCTTTCTTAGATGGAGTAAAATGTAAGCCTAAGGAGAGTATGTAACTCATTACAAAACTTTGAAGTAAAAATATTAAATAGGGGGCATAAAAAGAGTAGTTTGGTCAAATACTTTATGTTTTCTTTTTTAAAAAAAAACTCGCGTTCATTGGATAATTCCTTAACTTTCAGTAAGATAATCCCTAAAAAAATACACGCTAAATTTGTATTTTAAGAATTATTTCAATACATCTATTGAATTTGAAAATTATTTCAGTTTTAAATGAATTTAAATGTTGAAAAAGTTCTTAAAAAGTGAGATTTTTTGTTTCTTTTCTATGTATATTTCAATTCCAAAATACATCCAGATGGTATCAATTCACATAAGTTATACGCAAGATTTAAAATCTGCTATACATTGATGAAGGAAGAAAGATTTGAATTGACCACACGAGGGTCACACAAGACACAAATACCCCACAAAGATTCTTATCCATTTATTCTGGAGACTTTTGAGCTGAAAGATCCCTTAAAGTCAAGACCTTTGCCTTTTTTTATTGCTCCCTATGGTTTAATTTAAGTGGATCAGTCACTATATACAGCTTTAGACCTTCCCTGGAGCTAGGGAGGAAATAAAAGTGCTCCCCTATCCGTTAGAAGGGAGGGATTGCAACGCCTCGCAAGAACTAGAGGATCAGGTGCTTTAGTCCACTGCTTTTATGGGGTAGTTTAGGGAAAACGCGTTCCAGCGACAATGAGAATATATATACAGAACAGAGAGATAACTTTCATTTGAACTAAAAATACGAAGATTTAAACATAAAAATAATAAACTGAACAATCTAAAATACAGTTTATTGGACAGTTTTATGTTTTAGGTAACTGTAAAAATTATCTTTGGGAATCACCTTTCTTCAGTCATTTATAACACTGCTGCACTGAACTGGAAGAAATTTAAGGTAGCAATAAAAATAAACTTTAAACCAATGCTCTGTGTGACTTTGAGCTAGTACAGATATACCTTTTATTGCGTGTTTGATAGTCAATGATATATATTATAGTCATATACTTAAACAATATTATTACTAATAAAATATCAACAATTGCCAATTAAACCTTTTTCCCATTTTTTTCTTTTAATGACAACTGAGGAAATAAAATACAACTTAAAGAAATCGTAATAATAAAATGGTATAAATAGCAAGACATACAAACATGCGCTTGGAGAAATTATATATAAAATGATTCGTTTATGTATAGTTTGAATTTTAAAACTGCAAATAAAAAATATATGTTAAATTTTGTACTTTATATATTTGTTATCTTTAATACTTAAAACAGCTTGTACCTTACTTAGCAAAGATCGATGCAAAAATTATATGAATTTTAGTGCAATGTTACTTGATATAGATCAACTAAGTAGTGATTATTGACCAGATACAATTACAAGTGATAACATGGAGGCTAAGCTGTAGTACACGTATCTAAAAGATATTTTATGTTAGGCGAATCGGTTAACAATACTGATCAACAAGAAGTTAATACGGGAATAGTCACAGAAGAAAAGTTGAAATAGGCATCGAGGTTGTTCGTAATACTTTTTTGATGAAAATATTCTCAATCTTCAAACTGAAACAATCTGCAAACTTTGATTCCAACACCTCATGAACACTTGATGACTATTCACTTTATCTGAAAGTAGTAGAAAGCGAGTACATGTATTAAATTTTAGTTATAACGCAGACAAAACAGCCTAATATTATTCTTCGTTATAAGACCTTTCATAGGACTAATCCACATTTTCGGTGAATTGTCTGCTGCTGTTTTATTGCCCCAGAAGTATTACTGTGGAACATTCTTTGACCTTTGTCTTTATTAATTCTAGCCCTTAACATTGATACTAGGAAAAACCTTTCTCTCCTCAAACCGTCTGTACAGTTCTGTTCTCCATTAACATCGATTTTATAAATGGTGCTACTAATGCACATGCTTTGTTTGTAGATTGAAATCCCATGATTTACATGTCATGTTGAGTTCTACGCATGGTGCTTATTGCATGCAAATTGGAGGTTTCCTATAAGGGGGCCAACCGTGTGCTTTTAAGAAAGAGAAACCGAGTCAAAACTAAACATTAATATTACTTCTTAAAATAGTTATCTTAGAAATAAGTTGAATTTTCCCCGGAGAGCAAAGTTTATTTCTTATGATTCATAAAAACTTAAATTTTATTTATATAGTCCGTATTAATTCCTTATTTTATTTGATTCAGATTAATTATGCATTGAAATTTTATATAAATACCACTATATAGTATCCATTTATTTTAATATATTTATTTATGTATGAAAAAGAAGGAACTGAGAACTTGTAATATTGAAAGCATTTTGGGCATTACAAAAAGATTTTAGAATTATTCTTATTTTCTTAATTTGATTTTTATTTGAAGTTTTTGATTAAAATCATCTACTATCTGTGTTAAACTAGAAAAAAAATAGAATATTAAAAGATGACTATTAAATTTGAAATATGTTTGTAGGATTATGTAAGGCACGTTCCGAGAGAACTATTGATACCAACAAATTGTGTAAAACGCTGTAAAAATTGCGGTTATATATTATTTTAAAGAAACCAACTCATAATATAAAGAATTGTAAAGGGAAACAACAATTATCTTAATTTTTGAATAAGAAAAACCTTTAAAAATATCTCATTCTAAAACCAAACGAAATCCAGACTTTATTAGGAAAGTCAAGTCTCAAATTTTGAAGGAGGATTTGTACTCCAGAAAGGTCTTGTACCGTGACTGGAAGTGTCATCATCTCAAACTGAGTGGAATTATTCATAAAGGTGTCAAGTTAAAATTAATGTTTAAGTTCCCATGCTTTTATTGCAGCAGAGTAAGGAGGTATAAAAAAACAAACCACAGAAAGCAATATGAAAATCATCTAGTTGGAAAAGAATGGAAGTTTGGCGTGACAATTGATAGAGAACGTGACTTTATTTACATAACTACAAACGAAAATAGGTGATTTTTTACGCTTCTATAAAAGAAAATAATCGAAACAAATGGCTGCATCAGTTACAATTACAGTTACAGTTTCGGTGGGATATGGAGTAGCAAAGGCTATTATCCCAATGGCTACATCTTTCAAAAAAAAATTTTGTTATGATGTTCCTGATTAAAGTAGGAGTTGCGATTTCAATAGATTAAAACTGAAAAAACATTAAATTATATTGCCTGATGATAAATTCTCCGAATGATCAAAAGAAAATTATAGAGAAACATTTGATCAAAAAGTTACCAGTTTTTATGAGAAACGCCCTATCACACACACGCACAAAGTAAAACTGCATATAGACAAGGCTTCGAGTCTCACGCAACTCCAAAGGAATCCTTGTGTGTGGTGGCATAAAGTTGAGCAGTTGTACACTACTGTACGACTGTAGGAATGGGATCCTGTGCTATAGGGATCACAGTGCTAGAAGGATGAGATCCTTGAAACCTATGTGAGGTTTATCTGGACTACATTTGAGGCCCGGACTACATTTTCATGGACCATAATGTGAGGGCACACACAACTCATATTGTTGAATTTCATGAAGAAATTTCGGATCACAATGGCTTTGAATATGTTTAGGATGGTCTAGGACAGGGGTGGCGAACCCTTATAGATCAACGTGCCATTATTTTAAAAAATGTGTTTAATGAGGTATGGACGTGCCATCAAATAATTTTGAATTGTGATTACAGGGAAAATAATAAAACTAAAAATACTAACAACTCTAAACTTTTCATTTACTACGAAAAAATATCTTTTACACTGTATAGCTGTAAATATTTTAGTTATACGTGTAATTGAAATTAAAGTTACATTAGTGTGATTTCTGTTATGGCAGATCGGATGACAACTTGTATTATGATTGAAGATGTTATTTTTAGTAGAATGCACACTGCATTAGTCATCTGCAAAAAAATTTCTCAACAATTAATTATTTTTGCAGTGGTTCACATTTTTGACAATATTATTTGTTATTTGTTTTAAAATGCCGTTTTATACACGATGTTCTGCATATGACTGTTCCAGGACATAAAACACACACCGTTTTGACGTCTTTACTAATAGTGCCATATTTCTATAGATTCACCAAGTTTGAAATTCTCTGTTACACTTACTATCGTGCACTTTTTGTTCTTTTGCTGAACTAACCATACTAAATAACAGTTAAAAATCGTAAATATAACACATATAAGCTTTAAAATGCAGTTGTGTCAACGAAATTGACTATGCTTGCGTAGATGAATTCTGCATCATAAGCAACTGTAGTTCACGACGTAACTAAGGCAAAACAAAAGCAAACGAGTGTTATCAAGGCGGCATTTGTCCGCAATACTTCACATTGAACCTTGTTATTTTAAAATACAACGCTGGCCTGCCCAAAATATTGCATCACGTGTCATTGATAGCACGCGTGCCTCTGGTTCGCCAACCCTGGTCTAGGATAAGCCATTTCTCAGTATAGCTCTCATTTCTGGACTCCCCAGGAATCGACCCTCTCGCTACGCATCCCGCAATTTCCACGGGCAACGTAGATGTAACAAAATTTGCTCAACCCGCGATTTCCGCGGGTATGCGTTTTTTCCGACTAAAAAGCTGTGTAATCCATGATGTTTCTGTTTATGTTTTCATTTATATGTTTATATGTTTATATTTTTTTATGATTTGGTTCTACATTTTAAAAGAAAAACTTTTACAAAATTTTTTGTACATTTTAACTCAATAATGTAGATTTAAAATACGTTATAATAAAATACGCAGTTTTTGAATCTACTTTGGTAAAATAACTACGTAGCAAGAAGGTTAAAAGTCCCACTTTTGGAAAAATTGACTTTGTTGCCACAAATACTCATTGACACCCTCATAAACATTATGACAGCTCGTTGTGAGGCTTCTATAGCAGTTTACAGAGGTCCCACCATATTATACAGACTTTTCCAGAGGTAAATGCTTTATCTCTGATCCATGATTCCCCACTTTTTGATATGACTTATATTTTAATTCAGAATTAAAATCTTTTCCATATTGTTATGTTGCTGTATTCTCTTTCTGACACGTTAATATTTCTCTGTGTCAAATTTTGGGGCAACACAGTAAATATTTCATCAGTTTTTACAGATTTTATGTTTGTGACTTAATTTTGGACCTGAGTGTATAATAATATGGAAAACTTATAAAATTCTCTCTTCAATAGAATGCATCGAAGTAGATTAAGTTTGTCAATTAATAATTATACAATATTTTGGTAATCTATACGAGTTTTATTAACTGTTTTTTTTTAAAAGCTGCGAACATTGTCCTTATTAAATTTCTTGAAATATCTTCCGAATAAAATGTATCCTTATTTATTACTTTTAACTGTTTACACACATTAGTTTCATTATTGCTTTTAAAAAATTGTAAGATATAAATATATAAAGATACAAAATAAACCAGCGGTATTTCCCTTTATAGCCACCGATTTTCTAAATGCAAAAATAGGCTGCGGTAGCCCAGTGGTCAGGTTATCGGATCATGGCAGGCATGTCATGAGTTCGAGCCCAGTACCACTAAAGACCTGCCGTGTAGGGCAAAGATGCACGTTAAATCTGTCGAGAGCTGGAACGTCCTCCCGTTGGTGTGGTGTGGTAGTTAGGAGAGGGGATGC